>JAZGTJ010001680.1:18460-51814 GCA_036877575.1 Botia almorhae | reverse complement strand
ACACACACACACACACACACACAGAGTAGGGTCACAATCAAGTACTTGCATAGATATTTCTATTGAGCGGTGGCAGGCACTGCCAGCTTCGATCGATACACTTAGCTGTGTCTCTACCGTTCCGGGTGCATTCTAATAGCTCAAAGAGCCACAGGAAGTTAACTGCCTTCTATAATACAGTATACAGCAACCTTCTGTCAGCATTCACACAATCTTCACTGAAAACATTACAGCACTGGAGCACCTGCTAATGTGATCAGAACATTTCCAGCAATATTCAGCACACCGTCTCTCACGCACTTCAAGAGCAGGGTCGGCACGTCCTTCCCGAGGGTTTGCTTTCTATCTGCGTTCCTCATCGAGTGCTGCACTCTGCCTCCCTCTGAACCTTTAATCTCTTTCTCTCTGTGCTGGTGATACAATGCGCCTATTCAGTTTGTTGATGTTTTTGTTTGGGTTTACCTTTCTATTCTACTGACTCTGTCTTTGTGTCTTTATCTGTACTACTGTTAGATGTGTTTCCAGGCTGGTTCCATCTGCAATGCTTAAATGTTTCTGTCTGTCTATCCATCCATCCACCCATCCGTCCATCCATCATTTCTTTGATAATGGGTCTGTGCCTGTGACAACAGAAGATTCCAGGAATGTAGGTGTGACTGTTTTTATACTGCTGTACAGCAGATACACCCCCACACACACACATATATTTCTGTCGCTCTCTATTTATCTATCTGCTCTCATTCTTTGTCCTACACGAGTGCGCAGCAAAGAAACCGAAAGACAAAGAGAAACGAAAACTGCTGTGTGCTCACACCTCGACATCAGCTGAAACACAATGCTGTCTAACACAATACTTGCAATTGCAAACAAAATTCACTAAGAGTTTTTTTTCACAAGCACATTCAGTTCTCATTCAGTTATTCAGTTCTCTGTCTGCCTCCTACTTTCTCAAGCTCATTCTTAACTTTTCGAACACTCTTTAAAGCTCTCATACTTCTCTTGAGATAGACACATGACGTGCCCGCAGGATTGCGAGGAGCGTGAGGCAGGATGTATATCAGCTTTGATTCACTGCACGACTGCACAGAAACAATAAATCATTATATACATAAATTAATACTACATGATTTAACAAACAAAAGACTTTATGCTCAGTATAAGCCACAAAAAATACAAACTCAAACATGCACTTGGACAAATTAATACTGTGTAATGGGATTTGACGCTCACAGAATCAAATTCAACATTTTAGCTCTCAGCTCAAGAATTTCAGGAATTAATTACATGTTGTTGGAATCTGAAAATGGAGATTCATATTCACAGTTTTTAGATGTGAACAGCACAATACTAAAGAAATGCACAGATGTGGGTCAATCTCCATTCGATATGCGCACAGTGATTTCAGCACCTTGGTTAGCAACTTTCAGCACTGCTACAAGTCATTAGACTTCTGCCGTCTTCCTCACTACCCTGATGATCCCTCTCACATATCTAGCAAACACTTGCCACAATATTAAGCACATATCTCAAACAGGCAAATAATACACGTTTAGTAGCCACAAATAATTGGAGACAGGCAACGCTTATAATGTATGAATGTTATTGCATTAGGGTGCAAAACATCAAACCAACTGGTCATTATTTTAAGTAGTTTAAAAAAGATTGGTAGATCTGATCTGGACAAAATTGGACACCCTTTGATTGTCAAAAGTCAACAGAACATGTCCATAGTTAATGTGGTGAACGATACCTGTGGGGACTCTTCTAAGACTTAGTGGGGACTCTTCTAAGACTTGTGTTAATTTGAGGGGAACTGACTTCATACATCCACTAAAAATAACTGGGGCCGTTTAAAGTAATTGCAAAAATGGCTTGGAAATGTGCAGTTATTTCTGAGAGGTTTAAAAGCAAATGCCACTTGGTTTGAAATTTTGTTAACTAATTCAATTAAATTCATGCATTTTAAAACGGAGGCCAAATGCACAAATACTTTCTGGCTACTGTAAAAATGAGCTACATTAAGTGATACTAACCGAATCGTGCTTGAATATTGTCTACTGACTGAGAGGCCAAAAATGACCCCTGTTCCAACAATGATGAAAATTTTTTATCATTTTTTGGTACCTTCCAGAAAACCTGTCACAGGCAGGCAGACAGCGAGAGTCTACATACTAAACATATACTTAGCCTGTTTCTCTATTTACCTTTTAATTTTCCCCCTCAATCCACCTCTGTGGGTTTTGATCATTTTTTAGCTAATTAAGCCCTTTGAAAATCCTTCGAGAAACATAAAGAGAAAAGAAACTGAGTGAAATGCAGATTGGGAGCTCCATCTCCCAGAATGCATCACACCAAAAAATCACAACAAGCATAGAAGCAAACTACAGACTTCAGAGCAGGTGACTATGCAACTAACAAATACTGATGTATGAAACCACTAGAGATACTAGAGACGAGCTAGTTTGTTGACACGAGACAAGTATAGATTACATAAACCCCAACCAGATAGCTGGTTATTCACCAGTGAAAGAAGAATTCCACACAAAAACGGTCATTAACATGCCATTAAATAATTGAAAAAATAACTAGTACTTCTTTTAACAAAAGCATACAAGTCAAGGACAAAGTGACAAAGCACATTTGCTCTGGGTCTGATGTAATTACAGTTATATGGACCCTGTTGGAGTCTTTAAAATGGTACATCTGATTGGCTAAGTAAGATAAATAAGTTCTAAGAAGATCAAGATAACACCATCAATTTGTTTCCGAGTTGTTTATCACATTCGTCCCTGTAGTCAAAACCCAAGGCAGAGAAGGGTGGCAATTTTGATACAATAATAATGATACTATGTACAATGATACTAATACAATTAAAAACAGAATGTTTTAATTACATAATTTACCCAGGTCATCTCTAAGGAACATTATTCATTTCGTAATATCTAAAAATGCAGTCCGTTGACACCAGCATCATACATCATTAGCTTCTCTACCCTTTAGCAATAAATAGAGAACATTATGTTGAAAGATACAGACAAGGACAGTGCAGGTGTAATCCAGTGCAAGGTGACATTGTCACCATGACCATTATGTCCCCTGAGCTCCACAATGAAGAATCCAGCCAACGGATATAGAACAACAGCGCGCAATCTATGAATGACACGTTCTCCTAAAACACTTACATAACACAACAAATTAACAAACCCAGTTCAGACACTGACAATAGCTTTAAATAGATAAACATTTATAAATAACTTGGACAGAAAATGCATAAAGGCCTTTTGTTTGAATACATTATTGATGCAAAAAAGATTTACACAAAAGTAAATGCTGTTAACTGCGGGGACATTATATTTCAAAGTAAATGAACTGCGTACCATATATATGATTTTAGTTATTATTTTTGGAGGACTGAAGGTAAAGGTAACTTGGCACTGGCAAAAGGACACAAAACATTTGGTTTAAAAAATAGCAATCTTTGTTGTTAATGGAGAACAAAAACAGTTTTGTTGACTAAATCGTGTTCTAGCACGTAACTATATCCTAAGAGTGAAGCACCAACAGAAACGACATTAACTCCCATCACGCGCGCACACACGAGCAGAACTTTTATAGAAACGTCATCATTGTCACAAAGCTGTATATCATACCTGACAAAATGAGTTTCAAGAGGCTTTTGTCTCAAATAATCAGACCATTGACGCCCATTCACAGAAGTGAAGCGAGGGTGTCTCTCTTTCCCCCTCTTGTGGACAGAGTGGCACTGCATTAAAAAATCTCAAAGGTTGTGTAACGCAGGCGACAGATATTGGCCGGCTGAAAGAAACATACCTTACAGAATGATTTAAATCTAATCCAAGATCTCCTTTTGTTACTCAAACCCATCGATGGCACATAGAAAGGCAGGGAAATCAGACTGTATCAATCTGATTCCTTTAGCAGCAGAGAGACCTTAAAAGGTTAATGTGCATTTTGTAATTCGTTTCGCCGGACAAAAAATAGCCATTAAAGCGTCATGCCAGAACGTCAAGTCTATTTCTCACAAACAGTATGCAATTGGTACCCTTTTATTGGATTTAAGACTTTGTATTTTTATTAAGAAGGCTATACCAGACGCATAATCACTATACATTGATTTAACATTACCTTTACAATAAATTCTTTCACTGAAATTACAGAATAAATATATGCACATTTTAACTTTGTCAAATCTTCGTGAGAGAGAGAGAAAACATTAAAAGTGCTTCCTAAAAAGCGTTAGTGATCGTATCCAGAAGCTTTTTTAAGAAAGTGCGTTTGAACTCCGTAAAATCTTCGAGTGTCACTATATATTCACAAATATTGATCCTCGTGTGCGTCCTTGAGATGTCTTTTGTTATAAAATTAAATAGACCACAGAACGGGTAAATACGTCACTGTATCTCTATAGCAGGTTTAGCTTTTGCTCAAACCCCTCCTGTGCAGCCGAATGCATGCAGCAAACTGCAAATATTCTACAAACTGTGCCAGGCGCGCTCCCGGGCGCATGAAGGGTTCTTTTTATCATATTTTGATCACTGCGCTCCGGAGGCTCAACAACAAATCTGTTCCGTACAAAAATAATGGGTGGTGACATTGCTGGCTACTCTGATAAAGGCACTTGATTTAAAAATCTGAGTTATGGCCTTTCCTCCAAAGCGACTTGGGGGAAATGTGTGTGTCAACGTGTGTGCGTGGGTGTATGTGTACATAGATTTTGCCATGCTTCTTTTTTGATACGTATTCTTTTTGGGCATTGGGGAGAGGGAGGGGTGAAAGTGAGTCGATTCTTTAATTTGAATTCAATTCGATTAGAATCTATAGGATTTTTCCAGGACTTCGAGGTAATCCGGCTTCGTTTGGAGTTTGGCCCTTAACTCGAGGTATTCGCTTTGGGTTTGCTCAGGAAATCCTTTCCCCGCAGTGAAAAGTAATGTTTCTTTTAACCGGGCGTCTTGCTGTAAATCAGGGTATTGCATTCCAGGGGGGTGTGCATGTGCAACGTGCATGTCCTTTAATTTGGGAACAGTGCCGTAAAGGCAGTCTACAAACCCCACCGTTGGGGTCGGTCTCTGGCTGTCAATCACGGTGGGGCAAAGAACTCCGTTCTCGTGAAAGCTCGCCATGTCACTGGACTGATTGACGGTGACGATAGTGTTGAGTTGGGAATTAGACACGGCCATCGTCCACTCCTTCTCCTTCTCAAGAAGAGTTCGATAATTACTGTTATTTTCCTTTGTTTCTGCAAACTGCTCGCCCTCGACTTCTCCCTCGCGTGGTTTGTAAATGGGATTGTTGCACATCTGCGTAACGGGATGGGGAATGTAGTCGTAGACGTGACCGGGCGCTTTCTCGGGCGAGGCCGTCTGTCTTTCTTCAAATATCTTGCATTGCATCTGAATGCCCGTGAGGTCCACCTCCGGTCGCTTCCTGAACGGGAGCTTCTTTCGCCGCCTCAGAACGAACGCGAAAAGCCCAGCGGCCACAAACACGGCGGAGATGAAGAGGATCAGCAGGCTGAGAATCAGCACCGAGAGCGGGACAGCTCCAGTCGCCGGCGCGTATCCCAATTCGGAGCCGCTGGTAGCCGTGATGTCATTGGGTAGCACAGGAGAAGAAGCTGTGAACTTCAGCTCGGGACAGATAACCTCGGCCTCCAGCGTGCGCAGATCCTTCCCGAGCGCGAAATCCGGGGTCTTGCAAATCACTTCCCCCACAACGATGACGGAGCTGAGTTTTTCAATCCACTGCTTGAGCGGGATGATATCGCAGGAGCAGTCCCACGGGTTCTGGTGCAGGTCGATCTGAACGATGGAGTGGAGATGGTCCAGTACCCCGTTAACGGGCAGGTACAGGAAGTAATTGTTGCGCAGGTTGAGCCTGGCGAGGGAGGTGCCAGCAAACGCATCCATGGGCAGGGTGCGCAGCAGGTTGTCATTGAGAAATACCAGCTGCAGGTTTGGCATGAGGCTGAACGCGGCCGGCTGGATCTCTCGAATGACGTTGTACTCGAAGTACAGGTAACTGAGCGCTTGCAGACCGCGAAACATGCCCGCAGTGAGTCGTTCGATGTCGTTGCCATTCAAGTATAAACTTTTTAAGTTGGGCAGATTTACAAAGGCGCCCTCCTGAACGTATGATATCCGATTATTACCCAAATGCAATAAATCCAAGCTGGAGAAATTCCAAAAATCCGACCTGTAAATTTTCTGAATCAAATTCCCACTTAAATAGAGTTTCTTGGCGTTGAGTGGTCGTGGCAGCAGCTCGGAAATGTTGTGAAAACCTTTCTCTTTACAATTGACAGTGAGACCCAAGTCATTAATATGTAAATTGCACGTGCAACCTGTCGGGCAAATGATTGGTATAGGCGGTCTTGTCTGATAGGCAGCGATTGGAGGCTGATTCAGCCCTGGGTAAATGCTACGGGGAGTGGGTGGTGTTTTTGTGGGTCTAGGGCGCTTAGTTGGCTTTACGTGCCTCTCTCTATATTCGACCGAAGAGGCCGTGTTGTGAAAAGACGACAGCATAGACGAAGGCTTGGTGGGCCAGACATTTTCGTTATTAAACGGCAATCTGGGAATGCCATGTTTGGCCTCCATCTCCGCTTCGGAAAGTAACGGGCAAAGTTCGGTCCTCTTGATCTCCCGAAGGTCCTTGCCGTGCAAATGAAAGGGATATTCACACGTGATGTCGCCCACCAGAGCCGTGTAAGGAATGCGCTCAAGCCACGTTTTGAGCTGCACAATATCGCACACACAGTTCCACGGATTTTCCTCCAGCTGGATCTCCATCAAGCTGCGCCCGATGTATTCCAAGGTCCCTTTGTAGGGCAGAATTTTTAAGCGGTTGCCGCGTAAGTCAAGGTGCGTCAGCGACACCGACCTGAATAATAAACTGGGGAGCACAGGTATCAAATTGTCGTTCAAAATAAGTACTCTGAGTTTGTGCAGGTTCCGAAACGCCCCGCTCTCTATTCTCTTGATAACGTTGTAATCCGCCTGAAGATACTCGAGGCTCTCCAACCCCATAAAAGTGTCATTCCTAAACACCTCCAGTTTATTTTCGTGCAGAAACAGTTTTTTCAATATGCTCAGGCCGTTGAACGCACCCACATGAATGTCCTGCAGCGCGTTGTTCCCCAGATTGAGGGAGACGGCGTTGTTGAGATGCAAAAAGCTGTTAAAATACAGTTTGCGCATGGAGTTTCTCTGTAAATTGAGTTTAAAGGGCCTCGTCCACGTCTGTGAGATCTGACTGACATTTGTAAATCCTTTGCTGTCGCAGTGGACGTGGAAAAAACCCTCTTTGACTTCACAGTAGCAGGGGTCAAAGCAAGGTTCGTCTATTTCTTCTGACTCGTCCAGCAGTGGGATCGGCGTAGTCCATCCTAAAGCTATTGTGCTTAACAGGGTAAACCACAGCATCCTTCCGACAAGTCCCAATGAAGTTAAGGCTGAGAGCCACTTCACAGCACTGCAAAACACATTAAAAAGACAGTGTAAGAGCTGGGAAGTAGCATAGAGCGGACGGCTGTTGCAACGGTGCGGGTGTTTTGCGCAATAAACTACAGAACAAGCACGTCTTTTCTCACATCACGGCATCATGTTTACGACAGAGTTCATGCATTATCTTGGATTTGACATCTCTCGTTCGACGGTAAAGAACCGTGGCTTACGTCAACTCGAAACGCAAGGCTCTCTAAATAGATACCGAATACAAGGTGAATAAACCGCCATTATTGTATGCAAAAAGCGAATCCAAAAGGTTTAAAATAATTCATTATCGTTACGACAAATAAAACTGTCTATTTGAAATCGCACCACACATGCACACAAACACAATGCAAGATGGGGGCATTTGGCAACAGCACTTCAGTTACTTATGGAAAACCGCTACATTCCATGTTCATGTAAACAGTATTAGACCAATATTATAAACGAAAGAAGTAAATCATAAATACAAATAAAGCAATGGCAACAATACCCTTCGTTTCGGAAAACGACGACAGGTGCATCAAAAGATTGTCGTTGAAACGCCAATTACATCTTTACTGCGTAACGGAGGTTATTTGCTTTCCACAGTCTGAACACACTTAATTAGCGCAAATCGCAGTCGCGTGCAATCAGCAGATCAGTGGAGAAACTCAAAGCCAAATGCTGCTGAGTGTGCCACACTCTGCTTATTTATCAAATACAAATATTTTGGCATCTGGACCCTGAAAACGAATAAATGAACCGAAAGCCACCGAAAGATCCTCGCGTTTCTCTAGAGGAGACGGATAAAAAGTCCTCGCGATTTTCAATGAATAGGACTTTGTATGGCTTTCCTCCCACCCTTTCTCCTCTGGCTTGACTTTGGCAATCAATCCCAACGTCCTTTTATTCCCAAGAACCAAGGTAACGGATACCTACTCGGTTTTAGCGGTGTCCAACTTTACATCTCCAGCGGGTTTGGAGACGGGTGGTCCCTGACTGCTTCCGATCGCTGGCTGAAAAAAATACAGATATGCATTGGAATGAAACCAAATCTTAACGTTTTACATCGCCGAAGTGAACAATCCAACGCGTTTTGGAATAAAGAAACGCTTATCATTAAAACTTAACATTAAACTTACATGTTAAGTATAACGCTCTTGCTGAAATACCAGCTGGTGAGGTTAATTTGTACAGCAGTCTCTGCGCCGTTACATCAGCAACAAATCAATGCATCATCTGGTTAAATTGCACAGATCCCGCTGTTTCGCCAGGTTATTATAACCTTCCAAAGTCCGAGAACAACTGACAACGTCAACCCAGAAAACTCACCTTTCTTTACTAGAACATCCGAAATAAGACGAGTTTGAAGACTGTTGGATTTCTCCCTCTCCTCCTCCGTCTCCAGTGCTTTTTCCAGTCTCTCTCTCTCTCTCTCTCTTTCTCTCTCTCCCCTCTCTCTCGCTCTCTCTCTCAAGATCAAGAAAGGCGAATTGATTTGAATTAAATCTCTTTTCTCTATACAGGTTTGCTTCTGATGCAGGATCAGTTCAGTGCTGAAACCAGTGAGAACTGCAGCTCAGTTCCGGTAGGAGCGGCTCGGTTCGGTTTGTCCCGCTGCTGCGCTACTGGCATCTCTCCTCGTGCCGGAGAGAAAAGCTTCAGATCGTCACGGAAATGAGCTTTAAGAAAACCAAGCGGGGAGGGAGAGGGCAGAGATTGGAGAGACGGCGTTGGCGTCTGTGGTGTTGGCGGAGAGGGTTGGGATGGAGGAGGCACGAGCTGTTGAGCGCGCTGAGTGTCGCACCGGGAGCGCGCGCGCGCGTCCTTTCTCTCTCTCACTCTCCCTCCCTCTCTTTCTCTCACGTTTTGTTTTTGGACTATCCCTGCATCTCATCTCGGCTCGTCTTTACAGTCATGGCTTATTCAACTTCAGGTCCGTCAGTACATAAACGCTTATATTTCTGGAATTTGATTTTCCGATTCCGTTCTGCTCGATTTTTATTTTAGGTTACTTTTCACTTCCTCGGAAAATATCCGGCTCCTAATGCTTGTCAAAAAACGAACTAACCAACAAATATATTCACTCGTGTCTCCGTATATATTTTGAGTAAATTCCACCGTCGCGATCTCCTGGATAAAGCTCCGTGTCTTGTCTTCCCGCGCCCTGCCTGCAGCGGGCAACCGAGCTCTGTGCGTGGGCACTGGCGAGCACAGGGTCCCCTTATTCCGTTTGATATTAATCACAATGATGAAGAATGTTTGAGTAACCCTTCACAGAACTTCTATTAATGACATCAGCAAATAATATTACCCTAAAAAAACAAAACGGTAAAAATAGTTAACATTTGTCAAACTTTGCTTCTTATGATTTACAGTATTAATGCCGTTGTTGATGTATGAATGTGTACTGCTATTCTACTATTCTGTTCATGATTTATATAGCAAATATTTGTTGATTTTCTTTTAAAGACTGTGTCGTAGCGTAAATGTTTGTAATTCATGTGGGATTTCATAATCATATGTTGCTGTAATTTTCATGAGTCATGCTTAATCATATTAAACAAGGACGATAAAAATATGATGATGATTACAGCTATAACTATCATGACTGTCATTTTTGGTTATTACAGATCATAAATCTATGATGCTAGTCATAGATATGGCCTTAATGTAATGTTTTCCTTGTGGTGTCATACATATCACAACCTCAAGTACTAATGTAATTACTTTAATATAATAAAGACAGGGGGTTTAGGAAAGTTTCTGGTAGCAGTACTGAGTAAACAACATTGCTGTTTACTAGTCTGAGAGATCAACACCTACCTTCCGTCTACTACGGTCAGTTAGCTAGAGGCGCCTGGCAGTTCCATTAATACGAAATACAAATTGGTTTTCTAGAACCTTTAGTCTTTCTAATTCTCTATGGTGGAGCGAGCTTCCAACCTTCACCATTTCTTTTGAGATCATCGTAACTTCCAACACACAGAAGACAGATCTTTTCTGTGCAATCACAATTAAATGGATTTCCAATTCTATTAAAAGAAGAAATAAACTTCTCTCCTTGTTTTCTCCATCGTTACTTCTTCTCCAGCATCTGAACTGCTTTGGATTTCTCCTGAAATCTGGCTTTGCTGTTCTGGAAATACAACTCGCTCTTGTATGATGAGCCAATAGAAGCACAGTTTGTAATTGGATAAAAGCATCTGCTAAAAGACTAATTTTTAATATACAAATTTATGGAGCGAATTTTTAGTTCTAACCCCAGTTTATCCTAGTTTTGTCATGCATTTGATAACTCTCAGGCTTCTCATATGATTTATTATCTGTTTAGCATCATTATTTTGTAACTGTAGAATTTATACGCAATATTAGGTTAGGAGGATATATATATATATTATATATAAATTCATATAAGCTCAATATATATACAAACTATATAAGCTCAATATAAGCTCTGTCTGTGAAATCGGGCCTTAGTTCCTGACATGTAAATAGTAACAATGTTGCTATGCAACATGAATAAAGATCAGCTTCTGGTGTTCGGAGATGAGGTCATACCTGTATCTGATCATAAATAAATCACAGCTATTAACCAATTAGCAATTCCAAACTTTATTACAGCCGTATATTGAAAAGGACTTCAGAATTATTTGTAATGTATGTGACCATACTTACTATTCAAATGGTTCACACAGCCCTGACACAAACAAACCCCACCCAGAGGTCTCCTCTGATTGGCTGGTCAGAATCCATCGTCAGAGACCCATCACAAGGTGGATTAATATCTGTGAGAGGAACATGGAGAGAGAGAGAGACAGAAGGCAGGTAGGAGAACGCACGGGGAAGAGGGGTTACAAGAGAAGGTTTAAAAGGCGCATCCCGGTTTGTGTGCAGTGGTGTATAAAACTGTCAATCAATCATCTTGTGTTAAAGCCGTCTTTCATTTCTACCTCTATCATTCAATTCTAAATCCTCTTTTCTGTTTTCCTTTCCCTTCTTCCCTCTCTATATAAACCTGTGCATATTTAAGGCTTAGAAGAACGTGGTTTAATTTGCATTTTGTTCTCTGTCCGTATGCGCTGACCTAACCGCATCTGATATCACTTCTGGCTTGCTTTTAATGCCAACACATGTCTGTTGCAATGCAGACATGCAAATTCTCACACCCAAATATAACAGATTGGCTGTAATTCTGTTGTCTCCCAGCTGCAAACGGAGCGATAAACAAGTGAAGCCACGGGGCAACATAAGAATGAATGAAATCCAGAACTAAATCACCGAATGTGTCAATAATACACGTTTGTTTCTTTGTACAACAAGCCATCAAGATGCATGGGCTTAAACAACGTTCCTCTTGTGTCCCTCTGTCATGGTACATCAGCCACCCCAGAATCCGTCCACCTTAAAAGACAGAAATATGGCAATGTCAGTCATACACAAACTCGTCTTCCATCTCTAAAGTACTTGACATGTCCAAGCTTAGATGCAGAGAGCATTACTCACAGTGACAGCAGAGTGGCTCGGCATTGGAAAGGTTATTTAAAGATATTTCACTCTGATGAAAGTGTTTTGCTTATTCCTCCACATGTGATGTTTCTCCGCAAGAGCGTTTTTGTGTCAGACTCGTTCTGAGTATTTTTTACTTCAAATGAACGTTGACACGCTGAAACATTTTATCACTTTACACCCAGCTGTAGTCATGGTCAACACAGTCAATAGATCTCCTGATATGAGGCAGGTGTCACGTTGGGCTTTAGCTGCTTTTGATGTATCAGGTCATGAAAACACATGAATCTAAAATAACCCAAAAATAACAATGAGAGAGTGAGACGGTCGGCCATGTTTCACCCTGGCAGAAAGGCATTGTACAGCCTGTGCCATCACCGTGGACATGCCACCCTCGTGCCAAAGAGACACTACAGACCACCAAGACGACTACAAGTTACAATTTACAAGTGGAGTTTATTGTCATTTCAACCATATAAAAGTACATAGTGAAACGAAACAACATTCTTTAGACCAAGGTGCTACATTCAACAAACACTGAACATCACAGAACTACAAGTGCTACATAATTTATATATAATTTCTAGTGCAGACAGCACAAGACAGTACAATGACTATTAGGGACAGACTATGGACATAGTAAGCCCCAGTGCAGCGCCGACCTGTACACAATTCTGTTAAAGAAAAAAAAAGGAAACCTGGTGACAGTAACCATAATAGTGTAACTCTACGACTAGAACATAGGGTGCAGTCCCCACCCACATCAAGCACCCCAATAAAACCCCTTTCCACCATAGTAATACATGCATTCTGTTCAGATACTGTTCTTGACCTGATCCATATTTACGGAAAGAACATCTTTAAAACTGCATAGCAACACCCTGGCAACCGCTCATAACACCCCAGCATCGTGGCAACCTCATGTTAAAGTTACTGCCTTATGTGATATGGCCTCATCTTTCACTCACATTTGTGTCTCTGCCTTCACACCCTTGATTTTCATTGGGGTCTGAAATTACCACCTTGTTCGTCATTGTCTAGTCGCAGAGGTATCGCTTTGAAAGTGAGAACATACTTAGCCAGAAGCTGAAATAAAAGCTCTGCTTGCTTGGCTGCCTCTATAGTGTTCCAGATCTTTTACTGAGAGGTTTTTGACCCAGAACATCAAAAGCGCTCCAAAAATATCAAGTATGACAGAGCTCTTTTTTTAATTCTCTTTGATTTGGTGTTTTAGTGTGGAACCCGCTTTCTTCCCTGTCTCTTGGCCAAACAAACTGGCTTTTCTTCTTCAATGGGGTCACGAGACATTATTGAGAGGATTTTCCCCAAAGCTAGCAGAGCAGCAGACCCAGTCTCAAAACACCTCTTTCCCCCCCTCCCTCAGGGACGGCTGTTAATAGGAACAATACAGCACCATGGGAATAAGAGGTGGTATTTTCAACAAAAAATAGCAACAAAACCCTGAAACACTTTTCTGACAACCTTGTGTTTTAACACAAATGATTTTTCCATATATTACTGCCTACATAAACACTAAATACATGATGCTGCTTCTATTTCGTGGAAACTATTATTTAAACGTCAAAAAGAAATTGATTTTTACTCTCAGAAAATTAGTTCTTGTCACCTAAGAGTGGCTAGCGTGGGACAGGTATCAATCTTAGAATAAAAGGGGGAAATCCATTTGCTTTGCATCTTTTTTCTGTATGAGCACTTATTCTGGCCTAAATCTGTCTCACCCCGCAAGCCTTATATCTCAGAGGTATACTAATTTACTCTTTCGGAAGAGGACGAGCAGAAGAGAGGGCGAGAGGGGGGTATAATCATGCAGAGGAAGTACTAATAGGCTGAAATTTAGCACAGTAAGCTGAAATGTTAACAGGCCCATCACCCATACTGCCCACACCTGTATAAACACCTCTTTCTCTCTGACAGTGTGATACTGGGAGAGAACTGGGACACAATTAATCAGATTCTATAAACACAAATGTATTAATATCACATTACAGCACGAGAGACATTTCCTACCTCATTGTGACCCAAAAGTTCTGCTCGTTTTAAGACATCAGAGCCGGTTCATCAGCACAAACTTGATTTTACATCTTCTGATAAAAATGTAAGTTATGCTTAGCCATGTAGAACTGGCAATATAAGGTAGATGTTATGATGCTGTTGCTAGGGTGTTCCCGGTTGTTACTAAGACACTGCTAGGATGTTTTGTGTGGATGTTTATTGGGTCAAGTCACAAGAGCCCTCTAAAATACTTTCCATAGAATATTTCTAGAAATGATTTAGGTCCCTCCTGTAATATTAGGTTATAGGAATACGGAAAATTACGAGAAATAAAAAGTGTGTCTTAGAAAATAAACAGCACGCCTGTGCACAACAAGCTACACAAGGTATTACAGCATGACAAAGTTTAATACTTCTGGTTTGGGGTGTGTTCAAATCTCTAACCACGAGTTACAGATATGTGTGCTTTTGCAAACGCCGCTAAAAATAAAAGTGTGCTTGCTTACATCAGTAATATCATGATTTTAGAGTGTCCTGCACCCAGCAGCTCTCTAAAACACAGATACAGAAGTGGCCTAGTTACAGCTCCTGTGTTTGGCTTGCACATCACAACATACCCTGTCTTTGGGCCACAGCTGAGTAAATAGGCCATGATGCTGTTGACGCAGTGTGTGGTGACCATGTGAAATGACCAACATGTTGTGCTGAAAAAGACAGACAGGAGACAGGAAACAGTAGAAACAAATGAATGAGATATCATATCATGAACGCATCCAAAGGTGAAGTACATGCTTTCATTAGTATATATCCAGGGGCATCAGGCACCTGTTTTTTAAGGGGACACCAGTCTCAGTTCTGACTCACCTCTTTCCTTAGGCAAGATGGGGAATAAACACTACCGCTGTTTATATTGCATGACAAAGAGCAACTTTGACGTTTAAAAAAAATCTTCTTTGTTATCCAGAGGGAAAAAGTCACATGCGTTTTGTGTAGATGATTTTAAAGTACATGATCTGAGCAGAGGGTGTGTTGCAATTGAACTGACCATATTTACAAATGGAATTTGTATTCAAAATCCACATTTGAATGTTATATCCCTGTTTAGAGCTGCATTCTGTAACTTCTTTTTGGTTAAATCGAACAAAAATTAATTATTGAGCATAACATAAAAGATCAGTGTTCAAAACAATCTCCTTACCATATTCATAACATTATGTTTATAATAATGATTATAATGTGAGCTATCAGGTCTGATTTTCAAGGAAAGGTCATGTTGACTTAATTTGACTTAAAAAAAGTAACCTGTAATTTTATGTTTTAGACAGAGATGGCGATAGAGAGGCAAAAGCTATTGATTGCAGCTGTCATTTAAGCAACAAGAGGAAACCTAATCTATAAATCATTTTAATAATTAATTGGTGTTAAATAATGTCAAAGACTTTGTACATATTTATTGCTAAATATTTTAACCCCTATACACCAGAGACATTTTGACCTGCCCTCTACTCAGCTGGAACCTCGCTGGTAATGTTAATTATTTCAATTATCCTCATAGCCTCACAGTGTATCTGGCTGCCCAAGGGCCAAACATCAGTATAAGAAAACAGAAGACTGCCCATTCCAAGCACAGAACACATTTGAGACATTGATTGTAATGATGGCTAATTTGTGATAATTATTGCTCCAATTAAAAGGTAATATAAGTTGAAGAGGTAATGATGTGCCATACTTCAGAGGTGAAACACTGAACAGGAGATCTTAAATGAGTGTATCCAGGGATTTCTCAAACCTTAATGTTTTGAGGTAAAGCTGAGCTGAATAATTTATATCAACCTTCTTTTTGTGAACTAATCCAGCAAATTGTCTTTGTCAAATTGTCTTTGTAATGTGGACAATAACAAAAGTGGAGCATTCAATGTGGGGATTGAGAAAACTGAACTTTTTTCCCCTGAACACTGTAGCGGATAAGAGAAAATTTGATCGCAATTAGCATAATAATATTGTGAGCACTGCAACCTTATGGGAAGAGCACAAAACGCTTGGTATTAGTGCAGATGAGTTGGAAATGACAGCAATTATGGTAATGACAACAGTAATGGCAATGACAGAGAATATGATTGTTTATTGAAGTACCTCATTTTGTCTGTAGATCAAGTCGTTTTTCCTGTCAGATGAGGCCATCCAGTTTCTGTCAAGATGAATGTAACATTAAAATAACGTAAGCTATTAAAAAACTTATTATAATAACAGTACATACCTACAGTAATATCAGGAGTAAAATCCTACATTTGGTTTTATGCATCTAAAATGAGAAATTAATGGTAAAGAGAAGTGTTTTCATTTCATATAAGTGTGTGAGGGGAGAGAGAGACGGTATTGTCTCATGAATGGAAGAGAAGCGCCTCTGTCTGTTGACTCGACACATTTGCACACGCCTTCCATTTTGAGTGTCATGAAATGACAGGATTTGCCGACATCGCGCTCAGTCAGGTGGAGAACTGAGGGCTTCTATTTTTGTCATTGTATCATCCTGACCCAAAAAATACCGCCTTGTCGTTCTTCTTCCAGCTCTAAATACCTGGTATGTAAGATCTGAATGACACAATACAGTGTTTAGGCCGGGGACAATAAATAGCTTTGAAACAAGGAGGGATGGCTTGCTCTCAGAGGATCTCTGAAGACAGGCACCGGTCGTTTCAGGTGGTTTGTGTGTCTACATATTTTACCATTCTACATCTATAAGCAGCCAGTGGATATCAGCTCAGAAAAGGTGTCACATCTCCACATTAATGGACCGCCGTGTTAAAGAACTAAATTAATTCAATTCAGTTTTATTTCTATAGTACTTTTCTCAATGTGCATTGTTGCCAAGCGGCTTAAACGAAAACATTTTTGCACAGATGAAACAGGAAAGTAAAATCAGGACAATATGAAAACAGAAAAAAGTGGCAAAAAAGGTGCTACAAGGACTCTGGGCTGAATCAGGCTAAGGTGACAGTCCTCCTTTTCAATGAACATGAGTGGGTATTCTCTAATGTGGCAACAAATCTGATGTGGAGCCAAAAATTAAAGACAAAAAACTTAAAAGCCTCAATTTGTGTTAACCTTAAGGCCTTGGAAGTTCAAAAGTCAACCTAAGAATCAATACTAGTAATAATTGTCACTAAACGTACACGCAATAGAATAAACGCTTTTCTTCCTTGTCCGGGCTCAGCTCCTCTCTATATACCGTAGTTGAGTGACAAGTTATCACCCAGCTGTCATCCATTACACATAACTCCAGTTGCCAGCAGGGGATTAGGTACAAAGCTCAGGGGAATTCATGCCAATGGGTGCTTAGCCATCTGTGATTGACATGAATGAACCCACGACCGGCTTTTCCCAGCAAAAGCTTAAAGTAGCAAGAGAGAAGGTTCAAACGCAGCACAGATCTGTTTAAAATTTCCACCTTACTAGCAACATCAATGCCAAAAAGCCCTGATGAATTTAGAAATGAAAAGTCTAATTTGGAACTTACCACTAAACAAGCGTCCCACAGGAATTACAATCAAGGCTGGTTTGTCATTTTCTTGTACTAAAGTGTTTGAGTTTTCCCTGAGAAAACAAGAAGGAGGGATTGAAAATGACTGGACAGGTATATGGCGTGAGAAACCAACAGCAGCTGAGAGAAGCCGAGGGATTGGAGGAGTATTGATATAAAGTGTGTGTTTTGTATGTATGTGTGCGTGCGTGTGCTCACTTTCTTTGTTGGCACAAAGTGTTGTGAGGTACAGCGAGCTCATTGGATTAGACTGATTCCTGCATGATTTCCCTGTAGGCCTCCATTCAGCAGGAAAAGATACAGCCTCAGAATGCTCAGTACCTCAGTAAGACACTAAACTGCCTCCCTGTGCCCTTGTAAAGTTCCACCAGTGAATGAAAGCTTGCTGCAGAACAAGGGGAACACAGAAAGGTTGTGAGGACAACACAAGTCTGTTTAGAGACAGTGGTAAAGGGCCAGTCAGAGAAAAACTAATGGAAAAAATTGCAGCACCCAATATTGTGCATGTAATGAAATTGAGGCACCGGCCTTTCAGTTGAAAGAGCCAATTAGCTTGTTGATAGAAGTATTGCCTGTTTCTTTACTCAATAATGGGTGATGTTCTTACAGAGATGACAACCTATGAGCCTGTATCTTTGGAAAAGCTAAAGACCAGCTTGATCAGGCTACTCAGCTAACAATTTAAGGTTGCAAGAACATTTTCCTAACGTTTCAATTAGTAACAAAAACGTTAAAAATGTTATTTTGAAATGTTTTTGAAATGTTTAGAACATCCAGTTACATGTTCTATTAATGGTATTGATTTGGCTTGGTTATAAGAACATTATTCAAACTTTTTTTTTAATTCTGTAATGTTTTTAAAATGCTCTACCTACTTAAGAATAGCATAAAAGAAATTCTACTAACGCTACTGCAAAAACCTTTTTGATAACTTTAAGATAACCTTTTAGCTAGGTGGTAGACCAGCTTAAGCTAAGACCTGCTTAGTGTAATTTGTTTTTCCAGCAGGTATAAGTCCTTAACAATGCGAAAAAAATCGTTTCATGTCCATCATTCACCACTGGCATCCCGTAGATGAAAGGATAGTGCCATTAATTCATCTTACTCGTCATAACATTCCCAAGACTTAATAAAACACAGCTATTTTTTAAAAGCAAACTCCAAATATAGCTCTCCCTCCAAAATTTATATATCATGCCAAACACGTTTAGATTAGCAGCCAGGCAGTTAATGTAATGAGCTGTTTCTGCACAAAAGCAGTTGATCCAGCATACAAAAGCAACTCCTCCATCGACTTATACTGAAACACAGCAGCCTCTGGCCTACACTATGAACCATATGCCTTTATGAGCTACTGTAACCTCAAAAGCTTGCCCTGCATTAGCAGAGTCAGGCCAAGACATACATGCATTTTATTTATTTATTTGCATGATTCGTGCTTAAGCAGCAAAATGCCATATTGTTGTCAGTCGTGGTGCTGATTTTACATGTTATTGAAACCAATCAAAATTGAGGATTTTGCTTTGAGTGAGCCGACATCTTTTAAATGGTCTTTGGCCAATTTTTGCCACATGTATTTTAACAAATCATCTTAATTACACCTCAGAACTTCCCTTTACCCCATCCAAGAATGCTGTGATAAAAAAGCTTAAAAAAATGCAGAACAATGAAAAAATTCCAGTCACTAGGCACACACAACAGAGGCAAAAAGCAGCAGTGGGCGGGATCCACCGAGGGGGATGAGATCATTGGCTGTAGGCAGCATGAGGTCACAGCAGGGTCGTAGCACTTCTCTGTAATTGGCCAAGGCAGCTGAATCTGGGCGGATGAGTAAACGGGCTGCAGTTTGGGTGCAATGCTCTGGGCGAGAGCTGGAAATGCCTGCGTATAAGTGTGTGGGCAGCTCTGGGCCAAAGTGTGCTGCGAGGAGAGCGTTTGATGTTTCTCTCTCAGCTTTTCACCCTTCTTCATTAAGAGCCAAGCTAGAAGAGTTTATAATTATATGCTTGGTATGAAAATAAAGCTCATATTTTTATCTGTGGAAAATAGCACCTCATATTCACAGCAGTTTGTTCCCACCAGCTTCTTCCTGTGAACATAAATGTCAAACTTGCAGAGCGTCGGAACGTTTCGAGTGTCTTTTTGCTTAATGCATCTTTAACAACTTTTGCCACAAGCTTGCGTTTATCTCACCTGAAAACTCTGGTCCAATAACCCCCAAAATAAAATTCAGAAGAACACTCCAAACCCTTCTTCTTCCTCAACAGAAGCACAAACTCAGCTAACAATTTTAGGTTGCAAGAATGTTTCACTAACATTTTCATTAAGTAACAAAAACTTTGAAATTTCTAGGAACATTCAAAATGTCCTTTTTAGACATTTTATTAATGCTATTGCTTGGTTATAAGAATGTTTCTAATAGGAACTTTCACATATCAAAGAACTACTGACAGAATAATAACATTTTGATATATATGATATATAACCTTCAGGAAAGTTTTACTAACTGTACTGCAAAAACATTTTGCCAATGTTCTGAGAACATTACCCGCTAGCTGGTAAGTAGCTGTTAGCAGGACATTTCAGTAGTGGTCAGTGTTTTTTGGATGTCAAACAAAGTCCATATGACGTCTGTGCTACATTTTAAAGCAATACAATGAGAATACATGAGAAAAACACAAAAAAATGTATTCGTGTCAGATAATCAGGAATACAGTAATCTTCATCCATCTATGAATTCAAACATGAAACAACGGGATTGGTCAAAAGACACACGAGAACCAATTAATGTCAAACCAAATGCGTGAGACATGTAAAGTATTCTTAAGGAGCAAATCAGTTTTACTTCACTGCATGCTACTGTGAAAGTATTTAAGGATTCAAAACACTTCTGTATCAAACTTTTGTCTCATCAGCCAGCTTTGCTGTGATATATGTGTCTATGTGAGCCCAGGCGCCGCTCACTCTGACTGACAAGCTTAACAAATGAGTTATCAGCTGAGGGAACAAAAATTCACAAATCAGACCCGTTTCAACGGCAGATCCTGAACCGTACTGAGGTTTCTGAGCAATCCAGCTCTTCAGGGTCAGACAGGCCATATGCTGAAAGTCTTGGAGGTGCTGGAGGATCTTTCATGAGCTTCCAGATGACCCTGACTCAGCGGAGTGTGTCATAACCAGTCTGGATAATTTCCCCACGCAGGAGTGTCAGATCAACCTCGCTTTAGGAAACACACTGAGGCCGAACACCTGGAACAGTACCATACAGTCAATTAATGTTGACACACACACACACACACACACACACACACACACACACACACACACACACACAAACTGAGTGGGAAAACAGAGTGATTCAGAATGAAGTCCAATATTTTCATCGTGGTTAATGTTGATTAAACCACAACACGCCAACTAGCTAAACCTGCGCACACACGGTGGGTTTTCAAGTTTTATTCCATAGACATAATAGTTTTATACTATACCAGCTGTATATTATATCCCCCTACACTAACCCTGCCTCCTAAACCTAACCAGCACAGAAAACATTCTGCTATTTTACATTTTCTGAAAGATCATTCTGTATGATTTAAAAGCTTGTTTTCTCATGGGGACCTAAATAATGTCTCCACAAGGTCAAAATTTACAAGCATTACTATACTGGTAGGGACATTTGGTCTCCATAATGTAAGGAATACCAAGACCGACCACACACACACACACACACTTTCTTTCTAGGACAGCTCACAGTGTTAAATGGCAGGTTCTGGAAGTGTTTTATTCAGTCCAGTAAGTTGTAAGTTCTATCCAAAGGCTCTGTGCCAAGCCCTAGCAAGTTGCCTTACTATATACGGCCTATATAAGCAGCTGTCTTCAAAGACAACCTAATTAATCTCATTAGTGAATGTGTAATACTGTACAATTAATTTACATTAGTCTCATGTTGCTAAACTAATTGCATAATAATGTAAAAAGCTGAGAAAACAGTACTCGAATACTTATGTAGCAACTTATGTAAAAACAAACAATAGCTTTGAAATGTATGTTTATGTTAAGGTATGACTTATTAATTTATGTTGCAGAACAAAATAAGAGGGTCTTTCAGCATGGTTAACTAAAGATACTATTTTACTCATAATTCATAAATTGATGCAATGAAAACCCATTCAATATTCCTGAGGGAGCCCAAGGTTCGAAAATATTAATCTTCCACTGTGCTTAAAGACAATACTAGCTCTGTTTGGAGAAAACAAAGAGCAGTAGGAGGAAGCTTTCTTTTGTAACTGTGGCTATGTTGATGCAGAAATGATCACACATATTATTAACAAGTAAAGCAATCCCATGATGCACTGCTACAAACTCAGTGTAAATGGTACTTTAATGTCACTCCTACACTAATAGAATAACTACATTAGTTAGGCATCTTTTACTAGTTTGCCAGCAGTCACCGCCTGATATAGGGAAAATCTATGCATTTTAACGCATTCAAATGTGCTAAATGGAGATTAGACACAGCTAACAGGGAATGTTCTCAGAACATTGGCTAATGTTCTCTAAAAGTTCTCTCAAAGTTATCACAAACATTCTTGCAGTAATGCTAGTAGAAGTGTTTGTAATGCATCATACATCAAAAATGCTATTCTTAAGTGGTTGGTGGAATGTTTTAAAAATGTTACAGAATTAAAAAGTGTTTGAATAACATTCTTATAACATTAATACAACATCTAAAAGGTGTTTTATTAAGTGAGGTTTTAAATGTCCTAGAACTTAGAACTAGAAAAAGTAAAAAAAAATGTACCTATTGGAAACATGAGGGAAATGTTCTTTCTACCTAATATTGCTAATATTGCTTGCTTAGGAGTAATATTACTCACTGGAAGTTTAAAGCACAGGGATATGTAAAACATATGTGGTTTTGTTTCAGTTAGGATGCTACCTAAGAAACTTGCTGCCCCTGTAGCCAACAGACAGCTAGGCAGCTCACCAGGGTTTGGAACACAGCTTCACTCCACAATCTGGGACATTCCAGAGCTGGTTCCTCCAACTGTTTCAGACTAAGCACCCAATTTAAAATAAAGTAAATTTTAATTATAGACAAACAGACATACACCCCCTCTATGTTTCCTTTCACTGTCTGACTACCTGTATACACAACATTAGTTACATAATGTTTCATAACACTTGCAGTATGATTATGACGGCATAAAGACTCGCAGGTAATAGAGTAGACAAAGATCTCAATCGTTCTCAAAGCAGCTCTCGCTCCACAACAGGGCCGTTCCACCACTTGTGGAGGCGTACAGTCAAAATTACAATTACAAGGTTTCAGTTCATATGTCAGTTGTGCTTTTAAAAGGAGTCTTGATTACGGTACAGAATCTAGCAACGCTGCAGGTCCGAGCACAGATTGTGCAGCAGATTGGCGGTTAATGTAATGTAGGCAGGAAACCTTCAGGCTCTTCAAAGCCAACGGCCGAACGCATGCCTTATTTTTGTGTGTGTGTGGGTTTGGAGTGTCGCTTCATGCTGTTTGGGGATCAGCTCTGTGAGATCCAAAAGAAGAATATTGAGAGAATACTTCAGATGTCATGACAACAATCTGACTATAATGAACATGTTAAATGAGCAGCTACGATCTAAATGACACAGAGATCATGCAAGCGAGAGCAGTTTGTTACTCTCAGACTGTATCTGTGCTGTAACACAGCACAAGCTAATCACATTTAACAAGACCTAATTTATAGCTTCCCTTTACAGCTGCTAACAAAATGTCGCTAACTACATTAAAGCTATTTATGATGATAAAATATCTTAAAAATGTCTTCCATAATTATTCTTATAGCGATGCAATAAACAAAATCTATGATGAAAATCTCAATTTGTTTGACAGTATTAAACCCAAACATGCATTTAGAGAAAATGCAACTACAAAACCTAGAAAACATCCACATGTAAGTTCATTTTAAGTTTAAGTAGCATTTAACCAAACATTAATAAACAACATTAACTAACATTCAAATAAACATTTAGGAACGTTTCATTAACATGAACGGTCTGCACAAACGGGCGGATGGTGGTGTTGAGAGCTGTATTACTAACCTGTCTCAATCAGACTGAAACATTATGACCCAGCTGTCTCAAACTTTGATTCAGTTAAGCCGAGTGTTTACGAGTGCGTTTGGATGGGCTTCACAATGCATTAAAAGGCTTATTCTAAGTTGACTCAAAATGACAAAGAAATACTTGGACAAAGGACAGTTGGTATAAAATAAACAGATGGTACTTCAGGTTTGCTGTAAACCACTAGGACATTTTATCGTCTACAAATTAGAAACAAGTTAGTGATGCTAGACTAGCTGTTCAATTAGTGACTTCAATTTTACCTAGACATATTTTTATATAAGGACAGGACATGACGTGAGGCCAAGTATGGTGACCCATACTCGGAAATTGTGCTCTGCATTTAACCCATCCAAGTGCGCACGTACACAGTAGTGAACACACACACACCGTGAACACACACCCGGAGCAGTGGGCAGCCATTGCTGTGGCGCCCGGGGAGCAGTTGGGGGTTCTGGTGCCTTGCTCAAGGGTCTCATCTCAGTCGTGGTATTGAGGGTGGAGAGAGTGCTGGTAATTCACAATCTCCACCTACAATCCCTGCCGGACCTGAGACTCGAACCTGCAACCTTTGGGTTACAAGTCTGACTCTCTAACCATTAGGCCACGGCTGCCCTTTTTACAGTAGCTTTGACAACTCTACAGTGGTGGAGTTCGATAGGGGATGCAATAGGACATACAGCTTTGTAAGACGCAGCAAGTGGTTTGGTGTGCTGTGGTTTACCGTGTTAACAGTCAACCAGCATCTTCAGTACAGTAAAACCTTCATCCAATTTAAAGCACTTCCACATCAGCCATCAAAGCTTGTGTAACAAATTTACCTCCTGAACAATAAACTCCAAGACAATTACTGTCTGACTTTGATTGTCCGCTGTGAGCAATGATCCCCATATTATGCATAATCCATATTTCTCTGTTTTGGTGAGGTCACTGATTGATTTCTGCAATAAATGGCTATAGACATTTAGCCAATTTACTTTTTTAATATCATACGGATGTCTTTGGCCATTGCATCGCGTATTGGTACTGCATGTCAAGATAAACTGTTTAACTTTTAATGTAATCGAATAATCGTAACTCGCCTACGTTCTGTTGTGCATAAGACAAGCTTGTTATTTGATCCTAAACCAGCTTAAAGGGGGCCCTTTTCACCTAGCTGACTAGTGATTTAAACTACCCATCCACTGGTAAAAAATATGTAGTTTTACACATCCCTCCCTGTTGCGAAAAATAAAATGGCATTTACATCCTTATATCGATCTACTGCAGAGAATATGAGCAGGAAGTGAGTAGGAGATTACATCTCTATGGAAACACCAACCAGCATCCTCAGATCCGAACATCTGAACGTCCTTTGGGCCTCCAAAAAGGTCTAGCAGGAAGGATTAGCAACCCTTGCGTGTGGCCTTTTTTGGGCAGAGCTCAGAGCAGTACACAGGATGTTAGCAGGAGAAGCAGGAGGGGATGTTTGGAGAAGAGATATTACACAGATTAGGAGTTTATTTCTGTCTCTCTTCTGTTTCTCTGTTACTGCACAGTTTGCCAAGGACGTGCGGTGCGTGTTCATAAATCCCTGCATTTGTCAGAAACAGAACGGCATGCAGCTCAGGAGTTATGGCAGTGCGCTTCTTTCTCCATAGATAACATTACTTTACTTTTGCAGACATGGTTTGCCGCTCTAGGGAACCATAAAAATGTGAACAACCGTGTACCCACGCCCATTAGAATATACATCTGAACTAGAAATTACTGCTGGAAACAAAGACAGGTAAAGTCAAAAGCAAGAGATCGAGCGATAAAGTTTGACTTTACCTCAAATGCTCAAATGCGCTGCTTGTGTCAAACCCTAGCCATTCCTGCAGATAAAAGCGTGTGCAGCTAAATGTATTTAAGAGTCTCTCCGCCCTGAATTCTGTCTGTCTTGCATAAGGTTTTTCAAGGTCCAAAACTTAATGGATATCTTCAGAGGACAACACGCAAGCAAAACATTCATTATAGATTAAGTGAAAAGTATCTCTTAAATAAAATGAATGATTGTCGTCAGTGCGGGGGCTGAAAAAAGGTTATCTAGGGGGTTACAATGGCATCATTAAGGTATAGAAATGGCTGTTCGACTCAGTTTTCTAAGTAGAAAGCACAGGAGAGCACAAATGTATGTAATAAAGTCGTTCATGTTTTTGAAAGATGCTTCTTATCTTTCAACTCAGAAATCCATTACAAATCTATCCACATAAATGCATAAAGAAGTTTGCATTGAGCGTCTTGTTTACCAACTGGGTTTGGGTCGGGGGAGTCAAATCTACCAACTGTTTTGTCTCAAATCTCGCCCTCCTCTGTCAGGCGTCTGTCATACTCACTAATAGAAAAGATGATGGATGTCAAACCAAGCTGCCTGTTCCTTCTGATCTCTCCATTGCGTGACGCTTGCAGCAATACAAACAGTACTGTGAGAAGATAAACAATTGTAATACACAGAATCGGGATGCAATTTATCGAGCGACTGTACAATATGAATGTGGATTTGTCAATTTGGAAACTGCTGTGAAAGTACGTTTGAGAAAAATGATTTACAGACAGTAAACACGGACTGTTGCGCTTCTGCTTACTTCATAAGTCACGTAAGTGTAGGAGAACGGCAGAACAAAAACTCTGTTACGCAATCATCATCGATACAATTATGTTTGCAATATGTGGCCTTATGTTTGCAGAGAGAAGTGTGAATCCTGTCTAAGCAGAACAATTGCGTGTCACTTCTTCCCTTGGTCACTGCCAAGGGCACAAGATCCGGGCCTAATGAAGAGTAGCCTAAACAACACACGCAGTTATAAAATGTCAAGTGAGTGTCAAAAAACACTCCAACCTGTCATAAATTCCAACCTGTCTCGTCACCGCAAAGTTACTAAAGCAGCAAAAAATACACGAGAAAGTCTTGTAGGTGTAGAGAAAAGAATTCAATATTGTGATTTCACGATCACAACAAAATCATGATCACCTAATTTATCTAAACTTCACATTGAGCCGTTTAAACGCATTTTTGTTAGTATACATTGAAATTATATATATTATAAATAACCCAATGGCCCCTCATTCATTTGTTACACATGGAATGATCAAGCGTTTCCATGGTTATTATATAAAAATCACACTGTGTTTGCATATTGCATATTGTCGTGTAATAGCATTGTAACAGTTCTTTTTTTTGCTGTATAACTACTTTTCAAAGAATTCTTTATTTGTTCAGGTAAGGGTTTGGAAAAAACATGAGGGTGAGAATTTTCATTTGTAAGTGAAATATTCCTTTCTGAAAAGAAAGTTAGAGTCCGTCTACTTTAATGTTAGATAACAAATCAATATTGTTGTTCAGTGCACTTTTTAATATATATTTAATATAACTTAATATTTTTTGACTTCAGAAAAAAACATCAGCATTAGGGATTTTAAAATGTCAATAAAAATAGAGAAGGAAGGAGAACAAGAAAATCTTGTTATCGTCATTTACATTTGATTATGTAGAAAATAACACCTTTAACTTTGGACTTTATTGGGTACATTAGGATAAACTGGGACAGAGACAGTGTTGGAAAAACTGTAGCCTGCCAAACTATAAGCTACACAGTTAAGCAGTTAAAACTACTGTTTCAGTAGGTAAAAGTAGTAAAAAGTAGTTAACTATAAACTATTAATGGGGGTTAATAATTATCAGATTATACAATCAACAACACTAATTTGTTTCTGGCACTGACTGGTCTCTGACAATGGTTTTTAAAACCAGTCACATATATTATCACTGTCACTAAACACATGGACGTCGATCCAAACTGGTTTCCATTAATTGCTGGGGGTGTGTTTGACATCACAGTACTCAGCCCAAAAAGACTGCTGCCTGCTTGGGCAGATCGTCACTTAATGAAGCATGAACCGGAGGCTGGTTCTGCTCCGCAAACCCCAGAAAAATCACGCCTGGAGCTCCAGCCGAGATGAGTGAGGGGGATTTATGGCCCAAATTTACCATCTCACCATGGCCACAGCTGCCTGTCCCAGCCTGTGACCAACTAACCCCAGGCTCTGTTCTGCTTTCTGCCCCTCGCACCGTTGGGCGCGTTTAATTAGGAGTTGGGAGAACATGGACAGGATGACCCCCATCGTTCCAAATCCTGCACTGACTGTGGGATTCTTGTAGTCTGTGGACGTCTGTAGTAAACAGGGAGAAAGAGCAGAAAAAATTGAAGCACGCTCATTTTGCCAAAAAAAATCAATATAGAGCATTCAAGAACTTTCAGCTGAGTACCACAAGCGCAGTCTCTGTCTGTACTGTATTTTGAAGTGGTTTCATTCTGCATTCTGCTGTAACTTCATAGCCTCAGTGGCTGTCTCACCTATTGTAAAATAAATATGTTAAAAAAATATGTAAATATGATGAAAAGTGTATGTATCTGTATGTAAGTGTATGTTTCATATATATATATATATATATATATATATATATACACTCTCTTAGAATGCCTACCATCAAATCAGATTCTAGGGCTGGAACTGCTGTATAAAGTGCTTTAAATAATCACCAAGGATATCATTTACACAATCATAAATTTATTTTTTACTACACAGAGCATAAATAAACGTTACAAGCAGCATACTGTACAGAACCGAAGAAACCGAGACAAAATAAAGTTCTGAAAATCGCTTTAGTTTTCCAGATAAACATGCCTAACAGGTCATATTTTTAAAATGCTTGGAGCCCTGTTGTTGAGCTGATTGCAAAAGCGATTCGAACCCTTGCTAATGAATTTCATACATTTTCCACAGACCATTAAAGTTAAAGTGCCAATGCACCGTGCACGTTTATCGTTGCCCTGGATACAAAGTGGATGCTGGAAACATCAAATAAAGTGTGCTTGTTTAACAAGCTGCACTAAACTTCAAATCTTCGGTTGTTGTATGTGGTCTTGCTCACTGAATTCTCACAAATAGCCTTACAAAGGTTGTACTTTTCTACAAATCCCACCAATGTATTGCCAATTATCATGATTAGTACGAATTAATTCATAGAATTAATCACTAATTAATTCATAAAAGCGATGCAGGCTTGCAGAATTCCTATCGCGTAAATGCACAGCTCTGATTAGAGAGAAAACGCTGACTTGGCTCGGATTAGAATGATAGAGAGAAATTCTGCACATTTCTGCAGTCAGGCCCAGCAAACGCAACATTTTCCCCTCACAACACTGGCAGAAGCTGCTCAGTTAGCAACACCTCTTAAAATGCACCTTCTTTTGCTAATCTACTTTAAAGTAATAAGCAAAGAAAGCAAAGATGCCTGTTTTTCCTCTAACATTTAAAAAAGTATATAAAAAGTTATATTTTTATATACTTTGTCTAAACTATTCTGCCATAGACACCTTCCACAACTTAAAATGATTTAAAAACAAACAACCTGGGATATAAGTTGGCATACAGGTTTACCGCTCTCTCAAATCTTCTTGTTTAGAGGACAACTCGGAAAAAAATTGGCACCCCAGCTAACAGGAAACGTTCTTGGAAACGTTATTGGAACGTTCAGGAAGCGTCTCAAACATTGACTAATGTTCTCTCAAAGTTCTCTCAAAGCCAACCAAAAACATTCTTGCTGCAATGTTAGTAGAAAATTTTAGCGCTATATATCATATCAAAAATGCTATTTAGTTGTTAGTAAAGCATTTTTTAATTGTTACAGATTTTTAAAAAGTTTAAAAGATGTTTCAATAACCAAACAATAACATTAATACAAGATTGAAAAATACTTTTTTAAAAGGTCCTAGGCCTTTCAAAATAGCATTTTTGTTGTTTTTATTACTTAATGGAAACATTACAGAAATGTTTTTACAACCTAAAATTGTTAGCTGGGACAGCTTACCCGCTCTCCTCATAGGTCAGAACATCAGATCTGTACATTGGACCTTGCTTTTCTGGTGTCCTTTCACCTGTTCTCTCCCTCAGTCCTTCCTGCACACTGGCTGCCAAGTTCCTGTTGGCCGTAGGGAGTATATGAAACCAAGTGATGTAATGCTTGGCCTGCGTACACAATGAAGAACAGCGTGCAACATGATGAAAACTCGTATCTGAATGGCAGGTTCAGCCTCAGGCTCTGCATTTCCACCAATGACACAAACTGTTGTCATGTTATACGTGGAGCTGAACAGAACAAAAATAATAAATGAAGGCTCGAGTCACAACATCATTTCCTCTGTGTCGTAGGTTGATTTTTTTTGTGTCAATTTACATCGTGACAAATTGACATCGTGTTCGTGTTTCGTGACTAGCATGAGCAACTGGGAGAGATGATGTAAAACACAGAACAAGTCAAAGAAATATTTTTAAATGAGCTACATTACGGTGGCTACGCCCAATCGAAAAAAAATAAAAAATAAAAATAATTCGCAGATGAGATCTCTTTAACATCTCACAAACTGCTCTGTAAACAATGAGAAAAAGGAGAGTAAACCTCTTGCTTCTCAGATTTTTATCCTAAGAAACTGACTGTAAACTCACAGAAGAACTATCACCTAAGTCTTCATTTGTTTTCAGACTGGTCTGTAATCAAAATTGCAGTAATAGTGATGCTGGACTATTAAGTCTCTTAGCAATAAAACCTTCCTCTGGGCAAGGCAACCATTTGCTATTTAGGAGCATATGTCAGTACAGAGAAAATCTATAAGCTAGCAAAACATACTATGATGTAATCCTGTGGGATGAGTGAAAAATGGGTGACGTCTGCGTGACATTTGCAGCGTGACACATTTACAGTTGCTCTGAATGCATGTCCGTGTGTATGTGGGATGGGAGGGGGGGGGGGAGTGTTGTTTACAGGTGTCTCTTTGAGTGTGTTGTTCTGCTTGTCATTATATCTCCCACTTCACCAGAAGTGCCGGCAGCAAACTCTCCATCAGGACTGAGTGAGTCACGCTCGCGGATATTCTGTGTGCACTGAAAGATATGGAAGTGTGAGAGATAGTAAACGAAGGAGAATGAGCAAATACAAAGGGAGGAGAATGTAAAAGCAAACCATCCATTATGTTTGGTGCGTACATACGAGAGGCCAGGATTTCCTCAGTGAGGAATCATGTATGTGTCTTCTGCTGTCTGTGATATCAAACAATTCCGTGTGAGGATGTCAAAGGTATGTCAATGTTAAAAACGTAACAATACGGTAAGTATTTCATCAAATCAATAGCTGAGAAAATAGAGAGAAGCAATTTTATATCTGTAAAATATCTTGGATAGCTCTATAAAACCAGTTTCTTTAAATATATTATTGACTAACTGGACACAATCCAGCTAACAAAATTCCGTTCGGAAAGTTATCACAAACTTTCTTGCGATAATGTTAGTAAAACATTTTTGTTATGTGTCATATATAACAAATGTTATTTCTAAGTAGTTACCGAAAGGTTTAAAAACCATTACAGAATTTAAAATATTTTTAATAACATTCGTGTAAACGGGCAATAACGTTATTACAATGCCTAAAATTTTTTGAATCTACCTATAACTTTCAAAATAATCTTTTTAATGTTTTGTTACTTAATGGAAATGTTTGTGAAACATTCTAAAAACCTAAAATTGTTAGCTGGGAAGGCAGCTAGCTTAGGTTTAGACGCAGTCGGTATCTTGCTGATGAGGAGCTCCTTTCTGTTGTGTGCATGCAATGTTGTTTCAGCCAATCAGGAGGCAGGCCCGGCAGCCATCAGAATACGCCGTACCATATTGCTAAGTGTGTAATTAGGGGCTCCAAGTTTCTAAATAGACAATTAAAAAACTTTGAGAAGTATAAGTTGCTCTGACATTTTCAAATGGAGCCATTTTGCATATGGGACAATGCATTCAGGGTCGTCCGCACCTGGAGCTGAGTCTAAAATGCTGATTGGAAAAAGTTGTTATTTACTGGCCCAGTTTCTGGTTTCAATTCCCAATCCACAAACAATGCCTTAATTGAGAAATGCGCTAATGAAAAGAGTGATTCACTTTTTACTTAAAAAGGAAACTCATTGATCTTTATCTCTTAATGAAATATACGTGTAAGTATTAACATGAGGCCTGGTCCACTTTGCAGATTTTTCTGGCCAATAGCCTCCCATTTAGACTGACTGAATTATAAAGCCACCAATCAAAGTCTGTTATTTTTACGCACTGTTTAGGGACAAGTTTATCTGATAAAGCTGATACTGCAAAAAAAAAAAAAACTGACGGGTGTGAAAAACAAGCTCAGATAATTATATCGCAATGTCTGCGCGGAACCAGCTGCACAGAACATTATAAAACAAATGAGGGGAAATATGTGGTGTAGAATTTGTGGTTACTTCCGTGTAAAATAATGAATGCTGATTATTTTATCAAAGGCATAACTCAGAAAACAAACTGTAGACATCTGCTCTTATATATCTAGGTTACATCCTACCTATTGTAACTTTGAGTAACAAGCGCTTACAGTTCCTTCTTACTGCATTCATATGATCAACCCAACCTTGACTGATAAAGACCTCCCGTGTGCACCCTGACCTTGGGACAAACTGAGAAGGTTATTGCCGTCTTTGGGCTCTCTATCGGAGAATAAATCTACATCAGCTTATCTGTGCCAGCATACACGCATGTAAACATACAGATGATCTTATCCCACCTGCTTTTGCATTGTTCTCCAGCACAGAGCATCTGTGGCACAACTGATACTGTGGATAATGTTTGGAGTTAGATACACAGAGGGAGAAAATACATACAGATCTCTGCACCACATCAGACCTTGTTTACCTCAACAAAAAAACAAAAGCACACACGCGCATGCATGTTACAGTCTTCTAAAACCTTCTTCACCTAACCACCTTGGGTCAAAACTGTTCAGTTTTAACATGTGCATACTTTAACCAAGACATTTTTAGGAATGTAGATGAATTCCATGGAAAGGCATGCAAAGCCCTCTGGTCTCGTAGCTAACAGAAGACATTCTCAGAATGTTGGCTAATGTGCCCTAAAACTTCTCTCAAAATTACCCAAAAGAAATGTTAGAAGAATGTTTTAAATGTTATACATTGTATAACAATGTGGAACGTTTTAAAAACATTACAGAATTTAAAAAATGTTTTAATAACATTCTTGAAACCAAGCAATAATTTAATTAATACAAAGTCCCTCTAAAAAAAATGTCTTGGTTTTGTTACTAAATGGAAACGTTAGGAAAACATTCTTACAAAATAAAATGTTAGCTGGGTTAGGTTTTTAAATCTTCAACGGCATGCAAATATTAACATATTGTGAATGCATTACAGTCTTACAGCCAATGGATGATGTGGGCATGACAGTTTACAAATACATCTGAAAACAATGTTTGTCCACAATACAGAGAAGCTAGTGAATCTCCAAAACATTTACCAGCAATTCACCTAGCAAACAGGATTTGTAAACAGACTTATCTATAATAGATGGCTACTGTAAATACCTCAAAAGATATTAAATCAGCGAATGGTTGAGTACAGACTTGAAAGGTTAGTAAACACATGCTGTATTTCCTTCAGCTTACTTACTTTGCAAAGTCACACTTGTTCCTGAGGTTGCTGTTGAGTTGGATGTCTTTGACTTCCTGCCAGTGTGTTCAAACACACTTCCTGAGATCATATCACCCATTCATCACCAAAACAGGGTGACCAG
>JAZGTJ010001680.1:0-18410 GCA_036877575.1 Botia almorhae | reverse complement strand
AGCAAACAGGATTTGTAAACAGACTTATCTATAATAGATGGCTACTGTAAATACCTCAAAAGATATTAAATCAGCGAATGGTTGAGTACAGACTTGAAAGGTTTGTAAACACATGCTGTATTTCCTTCAGCTTGCTTACTTTGCAAAGTCACACTTGTTTCTGAGGTTGCTGTTGAGTTGGATGTCTTTGACTTCCTGCCAGTGTGTTCAAACACACTTCCTGAGATCATATCACCCATTCATCACCAAAACAGGGTGACCAGAAGCCTCGTCTTAGTCCCTGGAACAGAGGGCCGTCCCTGAAGTTACATATTAAATACAAGAGCACAGACGTGAAGTTTTGTCCTTGGCCCAGCAAATCTTCTGTGTTATTGATCATCACCTTAAAGACCAATATTAAGACAGCGGGGCCACTACTTCTTTCCCCAAAAGACCCAGAAGCCTTTCCTGGGAGCTGCATCACTCACCCATAAGACTCAATTAACTAAGCTTAAAAAATACAGTATTAACCTTTACAAGAACAGCTGTCCTACTTTATTCCACTGTGGGTGTCTACATTTACCAGAATTTGGAGCAGAACGCTGAAGGTGTTTTCACACTACGCGTTTTGGTGTGGACCGTTTGACGTCACACCTTCCATCCCTCGGCTGGTGTGAAATCTGTTTCTGAAGTCGGGTGCCATTTTTACTTCTTAAAACCAACCGTTTGGGTTATGCTTCATCTGTAAGGTTTGCAAATTGTTGGGAATTCAATTCAGACAAAGTTGCACAACTTAAAAGCTATTGATAATGTATAATTTGCCCATTATAGTAATATTGCATAGCCCGTAGCTGCTTGTCTCCGCTGAAATTGCTTTCGGTGAGCGGCAAGTTTTCTTTGCGTCTCTTGTAATACATCCACAGCAGACAGAAGTGCCATTCCGTGCGCATGAAGTTTTGGTAGTAAAAGCGAAGGGACAAAACCATGAATAAAACAATGAATCTGAATCTCAAGTCATTATGTAGCTGTAATGTTGAACAGCTGCTGCTAGTACTTGCAGTGGTACTTACACCGGTACTCATGTTGATGATGCAAGCAAGCTATCTGCGGAGGCAAAGAAAGAGGCTGGAATCAAACTATCTGGACCAAGCAATCAAATGAGTGTGAAAAACAGTCTTAATGTACCAAACTTCAGACTGAACAAGCTAATCGCCAACTCATCAGGTTCATCGGGTTTAGAAGCACAAAAAACAATGTATACATTTGTGACAAATCTAAACAGTTACATTTACAGTAATTGTTGCAACCTGAGATATATTATATTTATTAATATGGTTTAAATATATATTTAGTTTGCTATATATATATATATATATCAAACTAAATATATATATATCAAACTAAATATATATATATCAAACTAAATATATATATATATATATATATATATATACACTGTATATACACACACACTCAATCTAATTTACAATTTTTAAGTGGTCATCAATGAAGAAGAAAGCTTTAGAAGGTTCTCTTTTGGTGAAGATGCTGTGTTACTCTTGCAATCTGCATCATAACACTGATGTATCTAAACACATTTTCAAAATGGTTATTATTAACAGTGTCTTATTAGCTGAGTAGGTGGTGTGGGCACAGCAGGGTGAATCAATTATACATTTCATAGCGCCCTTGCATCAAATGTAAATTAGAGCTGTACGATGGCTACATTAAGTATGACTAAGTTCTCTGGAGTGCCGACCGAATGAGAGGGAATCCTGACATGAGATGTAGGTGTGGGGAATTCTGGGAATGGTGATAGATATGATGTTCCTCTCTAGCTGACCCTGGTCTGAACGAGTGGGCGATTCTGGGCCGGCACAGAGGAATCACGAAACTGCTATATAACGTTTCCACTCAAACACTCCTACTGGCTCTCCGGACTAGCACGTCTATTTATAAAAGTGATGCTCTGGAAAACGTGCGTAAAAATGCACAGAAACAGTCATCACCCGTGATTCAGATCCCAGAGGGCTGTTCATCACGTCACACGCATAGATATGTCACACACACACCAGAAAAACTGAAAAAATAGATTATGAGAACACATGAAGGGCCTACCCACATCAGACCGGAAGAGTAAGAAATAAAAGGAGACTGCCAGCGCCACAAAAAAAAATATGAGCATGTTTTACCCGCGGCTGGGTGTTAGGGGAATAACCTGCAGCTGCAGAATTAAGCAAGATTAATGTGCTGTAAACTGAATGCACAAACATAATCCCCATAACCTTACAAATATCACAGAAATAGGTGTCTTGAGAAGTCACACCTGTCTCTATAACAGCACTTAAAACAAAGTCAACAACAAAGAAGTTAAAAAAGAAGTTTTTGAGCCTGTTAATAGTTTGGCACATTTGGTAGTGTAGACATTGGATTGGATGTCGTGTCTTTAAAGGGCGGGGCTGTAAGAGGGGCATGTGGTTAAAAATTAAAAAGTGGTCTAATACACTGTACTTGTTTACACTGCTTCCTTATGAATTGGATTCTGACACATTTCAGAAGGCACCAACATGTGAAATCGAGCTTGTGCAGCTAGAGGGATTTGCATCGCATAATGAATCACGCTCCGACATATTTTGAAATGCAATGACATGCGAAATCGTGCTAAAGGCGTTTGCGTTCTGTACTTGCAAAAAGTGTGATTTGGACTTCACAGCATCTGCATAAATGAAAAGATTCTTGCTCCTTATCCAATATGAAATCAACTGCTGTTTACATGAACTCAAAGGCGAATCAGGTCAAATGCAGAAAGAGGGGGAAAGTCTTCATGTCTTCACCCTAAAACATACAGTAATGATTGTCAATCATGCTCAGCGGAGTGGATGTTTATGCCTTGGTACAGTATGAAAAATGACCCAGTGTGAGAAACCACACACCCACACATACACACACAGACATGACACATCACCAAGAGCAGCTCGTGGGTTGAGGAGCACAAATCCTTGGGCAGCCGGGCTGACACACCGATCTCTCATCGCTCTGTTTGCTGCCAAATGTTGGGACCATTTATCTCATCCTTTCCTCTGATCCTGCTCCAACCTTGAGCTCGTGTCACACGAGATCCCCACGCGATGCTTCTGTTATTTGTCTCGTGGTTTCTCCTGGGAATAGTTGCCTCATTTGTAGATCAGCGCACATGTCCAATCTCTCCTACAATGCAACCTTGACTACCGGCTGTGGCCACTAATGACATGAGGCATGGTGATGATGTCATCTGTGGGCCATAGGTCATCAGGAAAATTAAATGAAGGTAGGGCTAAGATCTGATTTACTGGGGTGTGCTGTGGAGCTTCAGTATCATTCTATCTCTTAAATGATAGCACGTTCGGTCTTCCGAGCTTTGGATGGTGCAGTCTGTACTGTAAATATGGTGCCAAGGTCTCTCTAACTAATTGTGAACGTTTTCCTAAATTTACTTTATCATCATGTTGTAAATTTGCTCTAAACCCTCAGCCAGAAGTATTAAACTTTGGCACGTAACTCGTTTTGCGCTATTGTACTACAGACATGAATAATACCTCAAATCAGCCTGTAAAGAAGAGGTGTGCTGTTACTTTTCTAAGTGATCAGACTGATTTTGACCTGGTGGACAATAACCCCAAAGATACGCACTAAAGAGGACATCTAGAGTTAATGTCCAAGACATCCAGCATGTCCAAGACTTTATTGGTGGCTCTTTTAATGGGCCAGTAAGTAAACACCTAGAAGACCTTAGCAACTGCCTTGAAATAACCTAGCAACAGCCAGAACACAACAGCAACATGCTTAAAGCCACCAAGAACATTTTAAGATTATGATGCTGAGTTTTGCTAAGCTTGCACCACTTTCGTTTTCTACAGAAAGTACACATAGAGTTTGTCCAAACAAATAATATATAATTGTTAAACTTTAAATGCAACACATTATCAGACACATGGAACATATATTGCATAGCAACATATACATGCAAGGTGGGAAATAAGTGTCATGATGGAAGAACAGACTTGGGGTGACAATGATACATCAGGAAATATTGAGCATTCGCAGCACATTTATTTCTAAACAAATGTGTATTAAAAAATGTCTGTTAACAATCATAATCTCAGAAAATGTCTCCCATTTTTCTCTCCTGTCTGCATTGTTTTGGGATGTATGCCTGTTTGGATTCTGACATACATATTTTGTGTTTATGGAATACATTTTCAGAGTAGCATCTAAAAAAGGTTTATAAAACTTATAAAAAACAATGTCAGTTATTGACAGAAAGACACTTTAGGGTAATTTGAAGGACACCAGGGTCACCATGACACCATACAACCTAACCCTAGGGTTCAAAGTGCGTTGCCAGGATCCCAATTAGATTCACCCACAGTGAGATGTAAACAGCCTGACCTGTATAAACAGTCTTGGCATACAACATCACTTCAGAGTGCTCTCCAAAGCCACGCCTCCTCCAAAACACAAGAATGCAAGGACCCTTGGATTATTGCATTTGGACCAAATGCAATAATTGGATGACGATTTTATGGTCCTGTGCCTTTAACAGAAGACATATAATGATATAAACATAATTGTACCACTTTACTTAGTGAGTACTCTCAGGATGTTAAGAAACTTTCAACCAGCAAAAAAATTAAAAAAAATGTTTCTGGAAGAATTCACCTACCCTGCTTTTAAGCTGATATAATATCAGATATAATGATATAATGGCAACAAGTTAGATTTTACTCTCTGTATTGAAATCCATCCGTAAAATGCTATAAGGAGATACAGAGCCACAAGGAAGTCTAATTTCAGGCAGTTGGTATGTGGGTTATGAGCGGTCAGAAATGACAGCGTTTCAAGGGTAGCGCAGAAGTGTTTAATTCCCCCACAATCCCTTCAATATGTTGATTAATGACCACAGTCCCGGGTTTCAACATGTGGAACAATATAAACTCCTTAGCCTCTCTCTCACACTTGTGCATGAAACCAAATGTCATTTTCTGTCTTCTTCCTTCGCAAAAATCCTCAATGCAGTTTTATTCTCCTAGTAAATGCTACACATTTCTGTGCTGTGCTCAACAGTTTTCGGTTCTCTCAGAGGACAAGAAATAAATAAAAAAGTCTATAAGGAATCAGCCCTGACAGCTCTAATCAGGGGAGAATAAATGGGGCTGCGTCTACATAACGCATCTTATAAACATCCATTTGGGCTGCTGTGTCGGCCGCCTTCAGGTTAGGCCGATTGCATTGCCCCCTGGGAATCGCAGCTGATGGCAGTTTGTGATTAGGAAGGCCACTCTCCACTCCATCCTTTTTAGGAGAGCTATCCAGCCCCCTCAGCGGGACTCATGTGGGCTCACTTCTAAGCTTGGCCCAGGGGAATTGTTGGCTGAGATGCTTGCCTTGATTCCCCAATCAGCCTGTTCCTCTTACAGGCACTTTAGCTCCAGCGTATGAGGGGTTATGTATTAAGGACGGTCTGGGTCAATTACAGTGTGTTGATGGTCCTGGGTGGATGTGTGGGGCGGGGTTAGGATCATTTGTAAGAAGGCTTGTGAGACAACAGGTAGGAGTAGAGGCTGAAAATAGTTGTATCGTCCAATCAAATCCCTCCAACCACATGCTGCCTTCACAATTAGCCACTGATGTTTTCGTCCCATACACACACATACACACAGTAAAGAATCACTTGAGAACAAATGATAAATTCTTATTTAAATATTCTTATCTTAAGGACCTGTTTACATACTCAGGCTGTGGCCTATATAGCTATACAGTTACTGTATGACTACTGTATAAATATTCACATGATATTTGAATACCACGGTATTACATTCGTAGATGTGTGAATGAAGTAGATTGATAAATAAAAAAAGATGGATTGCTGTCAATAAGGTCAGAAAAAGACAAAGGCAAGTGTTCAGGGATAAAACTAGAGACAATCTTTGTCTCCTTTGTCTTAAGATTTGCGGTAGACTGTTTGATAGCACGCTTTTGTTGAAAAAACATAAAAATCAGTCCATGAATTCAAGGTCTGCATGCAAACCGTCCTGCCTTTAAAGTCATTTTAGAACATCTAATTACTGCTTATCTTACCTGCATGATAACTGTGACTTAACAGAGCAATAAAGATGAGGAGAGATGAAGACTTAATGATTAGATCAGGGGTGTCAAACTCGGCTCCAGTGTTCTGTCCTGCAGTGTCCTGCCGAGTTTAGCTCCAACCGGCTCCAGCACACCTGCCTGGAAGTTTCTAGTAATCCTAAAGACCTTGAGGGTTGAAGCTGAACTCTTTAAGACACTGGCTCTCAAGGAGTTTGACACCCCTGGATTGGATAAAAATAAAGGAAATGACCATTCGCTAAGCCCCACCCCCTTTATTACAGTTACACAATACAGACAAGCGTTGAATAACATTTACATAATAATGAATTGCAGATTTTGGAGAACAGTGTGATTTTCTGTCTGCTCATAAAGTGGTCAATATTTAATGGGTATTATTCCCTCTTGGGCTGAAATTAAATATAATTTCCAAAGCCGTTTTGTGTCTTTCTGTGTTTAATTGTTCTGGGAGGAAATTATTCAATTAGAGAGCAACATAACTGATTAGCATCTGCCACAATTCTGATTAGCAGTTTTTTTCAGTCATTGGTGTACGTTTAAAATAACTTAATATATGGAATTATAGTACAAGAAAGAGAGAGATACAAAATAGGCAATGTGTGATGTTTTCCACTATGAAGTGTTGGTAAGATTGATAAGAAAAGAATTTTGATTACATTTCTTGTCAAGTCTTATAGCGTGACAACCACACTCGGCAACTGTCTCAGTTGTTGAATATTTATGAGCCACAGCACAAGGTAGTAAATTGCTAACGTTCCTTTGATTGCTGACTTCTTTTAAATTATTAAGCAGGTCACAGGAAAAAAGCAGAGAAATAAATAAGGAAAATAGTCACACTAAGTTTTGAAAAATGTACAAATAAAACCCAGTTGTGAGTAGATAAGTGGAGAAACTAACTAACTCATTTCCTTTCATCTTGCCAAAAACCTGACTGAGATGGTCATCAGATATTTATAGATTCTTTGCTTCAAGAATACCAACCAACATTTAAGTACGGGTTAGATATGGCAGCAAAACAATATAAAGATATAAACAGAGGCAGACAATTATTAAAATTCTTTTAGTAACCAGGTTTGATGAACTGTTTCAACAATTTAAAAAAAATAATTAATTGCTGTATCAAAAAACGGCAATTAACTTCCAAAACACATTGTCAAGCTGACGGTCAGGCAATGACAGAATGTGAAACTGCATACAGATCTTAGTATCAGAGCTAAAACTCATATCTTTAGCTACTTCTTGCTCTGCCTCAGACTCACCCTTTTGAAAATTGCTGATTAAATATTTTGATGCAAAAACACATTTAAGCTGATTACAGATTACTGTCTCTCAGCTAAAAATGTCAGGGGTGGTGGTGGAGGGTAGTTGAGTGATGGCATGTGTGAGAGAGAGAGAGAGACAGAGGGAGGAGAGAGATGGGGGGGTGCTGAAAGTGGTTCAGGGAAACATAAGCATGAGGCATGTTCCGTGTCACAGATGTTCCTGATCAAAAGATTTTCAAGTGTTGACCAGTGGTGTCCAAAAACCTGAGATCAAATGAAAAATCTGGGATTTAAAATACAACTTAAACCAGGGAATATCCAGACTATTTTATTAAAAAAAGGATTTTAGAAGGAAAATATTAAAATATTTAAGAATATATATTGAAATATCTCCAGGTCACTCATCAAAAAGGCTTACCATGTAAAACCTCCAATAATCAATTTTGACAACAAAACAACTAAAATAATAAGCTTATGTATATGTGCTCTAAAATACACACTTTGTAAACTGCTTTTAAACATTCTGTTTGTCTGCTACTGTAGAAGCTCTGCTGCAATTACTGTAAAGCCATGATATTTTAGCTATTTAAAGAGTTATTTATTTTAATTAGCAGTTTTTTACTTCCAAAACCATTTTAAATCTCTCTCCTGTGAAAAGCATAATTAATGTATTCTTCTAGTGACGCCCCCTCACTCTGCACTCTCTTTAACCTTACAGCGCTTCTGCTTCTCTCCTTCTGTGGTCTTGCGTTATGGGCGGAGCAAACGAGAGTTCATCGCCCGACACAGTCGATTACTCGAACAAGGACCCCCGATGGGTCTCACGCTCTTGAAGATATTGAGTTACGTGGAAAATAAAAGGCTCCCTCAGACCTGTAGATGATTACCATTATAGTAAACAAAATTAATCATAGCACGACAATCATATTTCCACAAGCCGGTACACCCCAACTCCCCTCTTCTGTTTCTCTCTTATTTACATGCTTTCTTGGTCCCTCTCTTGCTTAATTCCATCCGTCCAAGGTTTTGAACACAGAGACCCTAGCGTGGGATGACGTGATGCGGTGACAGCTGAAGATGTCCAAACCTTGACCTGATAAACAGGGAAACTCATAGCGAGACATAATTGTGTGACTCTGCAGATCTCTGTGCATTCATCAGAAGCAATGCAAACATGCATCAGAGGTCAGAAGCGAGAATCTGATGTTATTTTGTGCAAATGAATTGCAAGAGAAGCACAACGTCACAGTGTTAGTCAGAACCTCCATCTGCTTTAAAACCAAACAAACTGTTGCTACCGTTTCCAGATGTATTCTTCTGTGGTAGATGCAGTGAATTAAGCTCAACTTATCTCTTGGATAATAGAAATGTGTTTACAGCAATACAGTGACAATGGCTGGAAAGTTTAAAAGTAGATATGTGAAGTACAGTTTGAGTGATTCTTCTTGTCAAGGTCTTCTGATTTTGTGTTAACTGACAGAATGAGGGAAGTTTGGAAAAATGCTTAAAGAATTGTCACAGAACATCATGGTCAACTATAAACAATGGACAACTATATTTGCAATAACTAACAACAAAAGCTGGAATCCTTTACTTTTTTGGTTTAAAAATCATCAAAAATCAATTATTGAGCAAGTACATTCCAGATTATTGTTCAAGAAGGTCTCCTTACCTTACCCTGATTCGCAAAGGTAATGTATAATAGTGATTTATAATTTCAAGCGTTGGGTCACATTTCGTGAAATTGCCTGTTTGTAAACAGAAAGCAGGAGATCTGGCTACTATCTAAACACTACAGATTGCAGCTTTAAAGATTAATAAACGCTGTAAAAAACACATTGTTTATTGCTAGTTCATGTTAGCTGATGCTTGAACTAATCTTACGAATAGAACCTGACTGTAAAGTGTCACCCAGGAACTTTAACACAAAGCAATAGAAATCTTTAGCAGGAAGCTATCTAATCCCTCTGCACCATCCCTTCATACCCTGATAAACTCGTCATGCGTTCGTGTGTGGGATGGCAGTTATGGATAATAATCTTTCTTACAGCTGCCAGTGGCATGCCACCTCTCCAGAGCTACAAAACCCTCTCATCACACCAATCATCTGGGTCCTCCAGCGAGAACCCCGAACACTCAACACTGCCCTCCAAATGATGAGGTGCGCGGCCCACCGAGAACAACTCTCTCCTCTCTGCTTTGACAATCACAGGCTACATTCCTCCTTTCTGATCACCCACCCTCTTCAAATAGAAGGCGGTGGAATTCTCTTCATAATCCGTGTGTTATCATGTGAGTGCGTGTGCAACTGCGTCACCTTCGTCCTGCATGTAATGTCACGCGTGTTGGCTGGTGTGATTTAATGAAGAGCAGAGTTAATCAATGACTGACTGCACAGTGAATGACTCATACAGCCAATTCATCCTCCATAAGCTATGATCAATACCTGAGCAACAACACTTAAGAGGACATGTATACAATGTTATTCATCAATTATTTTTTTTTTTAAATATTTTAATTTTTATAAATTTTTTTAAGTCAGCATGAAATTAAAATGGTGTACTTTCTTAAAGGAACAGATGACGCGAAATTTCAAATGCCTTCTTATAATACTCTTTTATGAGAATAATATTCTTTAATAAAATATATTTCATTACAGCTTTACCACTGACATTACCCAGGTCATGCGGGCTATTGGTTAACATTAAGCAATAAACAAACAGGTATTTAGCCCCATGTTTTAGGTTACTTTTAGTAAGTTAACAACAATAAACAGTAAAATGGGCAGTACCTATGGGCAACCCAATTTTTCTGCTATTCTCTGTGCAGTAACATGTAACAAAGTGCAATATCATGGTCTACTTATACACTCTACTTTTCCACTTCACTTATTTTTGTATACTTATATATTTGTGTACGTATATTTTTTACTACAGCGAATATATTCCTAATGAATGAAATCGAGTCCATATACACATTTCTTTTCTTCTCAAATATTCTGATATTCTCAGAAACGCATCACATTACAGAAATGAAATGGTTTGTAGAAACGCATCGTTTAAAAACACGTATGCACGCGATTCTCTTCTGACTTTTTTTACTGTCTTCTCCAAGTTGAGCTTCAAAGCATCTTTCCGGTAGCCTCCTGCATGCCTTTCTAAAGCACACATCAAATGCTCAGCTGGCCTCATCAAAGCCACACTATTTCAAAACCATTAAATATCTAGGCAGTAAATAGTCCAAAGCCGAGGCAGTGATTGTGTTTGAAAAAGAGTGAGGGTGAGTGTGAATCTAAAGAAAATGTTAATTTGGGGAAACATCACCTACTGCTATGTATAGAGAAGCTTTCCTGTAGCTCAGTGGTTAGAGCATGACGTTAACGTCATGGGTTCGATCCCAGGGATTGCACATACTCAGACACAATGTATAGTATAATGCTTTGGATAAAAGCGTCTGCCAAATGCATAAATGTAAATGTAGACGTAAATATTATTCTAAGGGTTGGCAGTGTGGCCAGCCTTTTATTTTATGACAAAGCAAAATTATAGCTTGGTAATCATTTATAACATGATAAAATTATTTTATTGGATACTTAAAGAATGTTTTGTATATTTAATCATGCTAATTCTTAAACATTCCAGTAAAATAAGCACTTACAGTATTTCAAATCAAAGGATTACTGTATTTATAACAAATGAATGAAGCCTAACATCAGCCAAAAACTGCTTTACATTGTGACACTTGAGTTAAAATATTGACATTGGTAAAATAATATAAAACAGCTTTTATAAAGTAATGTTTCTTACTCACACATGCAAATATGGTAAACCACTTATAGCCAAGCAAAAATGTAGCCAATGATACCCAAACAATTAATAAATGTCCTAGCAAAATTTCCACCAGCTGACACATACGTGCATCACACGAATTACAATAACCTGTGCTGTACTACAGCAGCTTAATCACAACCACCTTGGCCTAGTTTACCTTCAGAATTGTGTCTTTAAAGCGTCTACTTAGGAAATAAAAACCTACAATGAAGAGTGTGGAAACAGATGAGACGGGGAAATTATACAAAACAAACAGAGGAAAAGTAGTTGAGCCGAAGAGGGTTGGAATACATATGAGAAATAATACACCCACTTATACATACAGAAACACCAAATGAATTAATCTCACCACATACACAGAGGCAATAACATCTGCAGCAGTTCAAACAATTATCAGGCAGTGACAAGCAGACATGGACTGATTAAATACATGAGCTCTGAGGATTGCCACAAGTTGTTTAATGTACAGTGTTGCTCATATCTCCCATCTCGTCATACGTTTCCCCGTCCCAGCTTAGCTGAACGTGCACATAAAACCAACTCTATTTTTGTCTTGTAGTCTTACTGCTGATATGCATCTGTCTGTCATTTTATGTGACATTAAATGGCCTGTGACAGCAGAGGTCATCTTTTACTGTATGTTGCCATGGCGGTTCAGCAGAATTTTCTTTATCTCTTTTTCCCTCAATCCATCACCTTGCCTCTGCATTGGATTGTTGAGTTGATAGGTGAATAAAGCTTTCCAAGATCCATCAACTTGGATGGACTTCAGTAATTTAAAGACAATATAAAGGAGTGTTCAGACATACATTCACTTCAAAATGACAGCCCAAATAATAACAAAACAAGAAAAATATTCTTTGGCCTGTTTTATCGTCCGGCAACCACGAATTTTGGACTCAAAATTACTGGATACACCAGCAATACCAGCTGATATATACCTTCTTGTAAAGAGTAATCTTCCAAGACTGCACCCGAAATTGCATACTGTGACAGTACGTACTGCATTGAAGTACCTACTTATTTACAGTTAAAACAGCACATTCTATGTAGTATGCGTAGATGCAGTATGCATACCTTCCAGACATACTACATCCGTCATGTTTTCTTTGTCTTGTGACCCGTTTGTGTGTTCACCTATGATGTACTAACAACAGTCACAAAACAATTGATAATTGAGGTGTTGTTAAAGTACAATTTAACCATGAGAAATGCATTTCTAGGTACCTTATATCAAACTTCAAACAGCCATAAGTTCCTGGTATTCATTTAGAATTTAATGGCTTCTCAGCCCCGTGGCCTCATGGGATAGTGTCCATTAAACCTACAGTTTTTTGTAAACTGGAGGTTTCTGACATACTTTTCCTTACACATTTTCACCTACTACATGCACTTACCTTTACGCATTGGCAGATGCTATGCTTTCATCTAAACTGATTTACCACGCATTCAGTTCATTTAATACGTGTGTGTTCCCAATTAAACCCGAAAACTTTGCTGCTGCTAACACAATGCTCTACCAGTTGAGCTACACTATAGTAGAAAGCAGGCAATTAGGAACACTATAGGAATACTATAGTATGGAAGTGGGCAATTAGAAACCTATAGAAATACTGTAGTGTGGAAGTAGACAGTTAAGAACACTATATGAACAACATAGTAGGAAGTAGGCACTTAGGAACACTATTATATGGAAGTAGGCAATTTCATATGCAGGGTAAACTAGCTCCTTCTCACAAGTCCAGAACTCCACCCGTGTTCGGACTGAGGCGTCTTAAACTTTGAATGATTGCTAAAAATGAAGAAGAACTCAATCTAAATCCATCTTCATTTTGGATCACAATTAATGTCGTAATTAGAAACACAGCAGCAGTCGTCCATGTTGCTCAGTGCTGGGCCTCTGTGGGCCTTCTGTGCAAACAGAATGTATTTGCGCTCCAGGGGTGGGTGGCGTGTTTGTCTGTAAGGGCATTCATCAGACTCCAGGTAGAAGCAAATTCATGGAGGAACATCATGTATCGGCCCCAAACACACTGACCTCAAGCCAAAACATGTCACCAAAACAAACCGTTATGCTTATTATATTCAGAGTAAAAAATGAACACTTGCAATATATGAGTCACATTTTCTTTGGTGAACAAATTACAGAGTTACTCACCAGTTGTGTTTAAACAGGTTTAAACAGCAATGTAAGAACAAAGCTGGCTGATGGAGGAGACACAAGCAATTTACATGAAATACAAGTCGTCTGCTACAAACAACATCTGTCATAACTTTTATATCAGACAGAATCTAATATTTATCTACATTTTTTTTTCTTTTTCACTCCATGTGGCAACACGTTGAATATTTCCCACATTAAGAGGCCCAAATGAAAACAAGAAAAACATGTTTTTATTTGACAGGTGCAGATTCAAAGAGAGCAGCTCATATTTGACGCGGCAAATGACTCAATAACTTGCAATGTTTGTCACAAATAAGTCAGGAAAACAGCCATTGTCATGTACATAAATATACACTACCGTTCAAAAGTACTGACAGACTTGACTGAAATGTCTTTTATGATCTTTAAAATCGTTTAAATGGAAGCCGTTTGCTTAAATAGTTGAGATTATTTTTGTAGACAAAAATACATTATAAAATTAAAAAATTACAATTGTATTTAAAATGCATTTTTAAAATGGATGATTTGGACCAAATAATGAATACAAATCAGCCTAGAACATATGAAAACCTTCAATACTGTTGAAAAAGCGTCTTATGGTGATGACACAATAAACTTACAAATTCTAGGCAAAGGGTGACTACATTGAAATACTTACAGTTATTAAAATATACTATTCAAAATATAATAATATATTTCTATTAAAATATAGTTTAATTCATTTTATAATTTCTTTGGTCACAACATAATTGTTTAGGTTACATTTGTGTTTTTCACAAATGAGTTTATTATTCTAAAATGTGGATATAAATTAAGAACAAGTAATATGAATTAAGAATGAGTAAGTTAAGAATGCGTTTCAGAACTTTTGAAAAGTAGTGTGTGTACACACACACACACACACACAGACACACATATACACGCACACGCACATGCACACACATATATCACGGGCATCAGGGACAGAATTGCCTCTTTTACAGTAGAGTACAGTACAGCAGACTGTGAGACAGCTCAGTGGGCTTTAGAGCAGGGCTCAAGTTCTTTAACAAATCTAGACAACTACTGGCAAAATGGCTGGTAAACCTCCACAGTACCGCTAAATATCACCCCTGCTTTTCTTAATCTTCATAATCGCACCTCAGCTCTTAGTCTTTTTTCAAATTCATATCATAACTTAATCTCCAAAGCATGAAGCGTTATAAAGATCCGCTCTCATCCCTTTTTAGAAATGCCAAATATTTTCATAATTGAGGGCACCTGGGATTATACAGTGATTTGACTTTTCTCGTGATTTGAACTTTTTTTGCCCTCTCATAAAAGAGAGAGAGCTAGATGGCACCTTCCACCAAATGCTTTTGGAAAAGGTCAAACAAGAAACGTCCCTAAACGATTAGCGCACAAATGAACGGCTATGGCATTTACTCCATCTGCTCGCGTAATAAACCCTCAGAGCTACACGCCAAATCCTCATGCCATCCTAGTATTATCTGCAGGAAGCCAGAGCCCAAGGACACATGCCACAAATAAAAACCAACATCAGCTGAGGACGCAGAACAGATTACTGCTGTTGTGTAAGCACGCTCGTTTATCTTTAAACAATCGTACAGTAAAATCCCACCAGATGTGGGTGCTGACATCACAATAGCCCTGCGGCAAAGGAGAAAATGCATAAAAACACAATCAGAAACGTAAAGAGAAGGATTCTTTGCAAAAGCTGGCAAAATGTTAGCTTAATAATCAAGCAGGATAAAACAGTCTTTAATATTCAGTAAATCTGCATCCGTCACATTTACGCATTATGAGAGGCAGTTGTGGCCTACTGGTTAGACAGTTGGATTTGTAACTTTGTTGTAGGCAGGAAACAACTGAGGTGCCCTTGAGCAAACCACCTTACCCCCAATTGCTACCCGGGCACAGTGCTGCCCACTGCTCCTAGCATGCGCTTGCTATACACTACACCAATGTGTGTGCACATTGAATGGGTTAAATGCAGAGGACAAATACTGAGTATGAGTTACTATACTTGATCTGCACTTCATTTTATCCGTCACAAAAACACTGTAATTTTGTTTCTGACACCTGGTAAATACAGAAGTCAGATAGAATAGGTCATCTAAGGATAGGTACAATAACATTAAGATGTTCATTTTGTCAAACTAATTTTAGGTAAGATCAGACAAACATCAGAATACCAACACATAAAGTGTTTCAGAAGAAGCAAAAACATTGTTTGAACATATGAATATACATACACAATGTCATCAGAAGGAAAGAAAAGATAATTATAACATTGACCAATCACATGATCAACTTTTTGCTGCACATTTTGTAACTCATAAAGCAACAATCCTTTTCATTTTCATGTTAAAAGTTTTTAAGCCTCACAAATGTGCCGTGTAAATACTATAATTTACTACTAGTCGAAAAAACCTTTGTGTTCAAAACACTTCATTAATTCAGTATTTCATCATCATTGAAAACAGAATTCCCAAATTCATTTATATTTAATTATCCTTATACACCCAAATAAATTAGAATAAAACATACGCAAAGTTACTGCTGGCATAACAAAACAAGAAACACGCCTCCGGCAAATCATGTTGGCGGAAAAACATTACACATTAAATAAAATCATATTACACAAACAAGACTCTTCAAACGTAAGGATCTCAACAACATTTACAACACACTGCAGTCGACTAAAGACAGATGTAAATTATTAAATAATGAAGATTTAAATAAAATAAAAGTGCATTTACATAACTGGAGGGCAAAGTAACAGAGTATGTGTGCATGTATATACATATGTATAGTGCACTGCTGTGGGCGTCAGTTACTACTTTACTTTTACTTTTGGTCATATATTATAGCAATTATCTGCCTCATTCTTTTTCACTGTATGATAGTCACAGGAGTTGTGAAGACTATTACTGTGCACTGGTCTGTGTTTTTGGGGAAATGTGGCCAGACAATAAAGGTTTTTACACTTTTTCTTTTAGACAGACTGTTAGAGTCATTAAATTGAATCTTCCAGTCCAGCGTGTGATAAACCCACCAGTGGAACCTGAACCTTTCAATGGAACTTCGCTTCATCAATACTCATTACAGCAAAGAGAGAGACAGAAAGAGAGAGACAGACAGAGAGAGAGGGAATGACAGAAGTCTAGTTTGAGATGAAGGAATATTGAATTTATCATGGGGTAAATGAGAACCAAAGTCTGTTTCCCACAGTGCACACTAGCAGTGTGTAAGTGAACCAGCAGTGGAAGTCAGCTGCAGTTTCACACAAACATCAAGTGACTTCTGGGATACCAAACTGAGTATTTCCTTTAACAAATATAAAACAGTGAGTCATTCAGGATTATTAGAAATGTCTTCTTGTGAAATCTAATTTACAGGGGAGAGAATCGTATTTACATCCAAATCGTAATAAGCAAAGAACTGAACCCAAACCTCAAACTACTCATGCTGAAGTTTAAGTGAGTGTGTTGTTCAGTTGACTGTCACTGGTAAAATACTTTCAGTGCCGAGAAGCAAATTGACTCAGCGGTGCTTACACATACATGCTGAAATGGGTGTTGAAATCAATACACACTCTTTTAATGTGTGGTGTGAAACAGGCCTGAGAAAAACATTTAGACCAGAAAACTTTCAGGAGGCGAGATAAACAGACCCCACATGACCATATATGAATGTGTGCAGTGGTGCATGCATGCATTGCCATGGAAACAGCCCTGATGGAAAAATGACACATAGCTTAACACATACTTTTCTAAGCAGGAAGCCATATATTTAACTTTCATGGACTAAAACCCAAAACTCAAATATATGGTAACACTTTAGCATGGGTAAGAATTAACACTTAGATTCTCCCTATTAACTTGCATATTGGCTATTAGTAGTTGCTACAAGCATACTTGTACTTGTAGTAGGTATAAAGCATACTTGTTCATACTTGTTTGCCGTTCTTTACATTAACTTTCAAACATTAACTTTTACTGAATAGAAAACTGAAATTGAGCATTATTTTTTACCAAAAACTGCACAACCTTTTTGGGCAAGCACACTCTTTGAAACAAAATTCCAAAAGCAGCCTTTCAGAGCTGCATACCAAAATATTTCTCGTAACATAGTCATGTTTCAAACTAACCAGCAAAATGTACTAAGGTAAGGTAAGTTAATAGCTAGTTAATTGCCGTCCGGGTATTCATGAAAATTCTCTGCATAATTTACTAATCTTACTCTTACAGCCCATTCAGTACTGTCACTATTAAAATGTTACTATTTTTGCTACCCTCCTTTCAAGCAGAAGTGAAGCGAAACAATTAAAGAGATTCGCCGCATGGCAACAGAATGACACACTTGTGTCACAGAGCACAACCGAGTGCAATAATCATGTTCTTTATTTAGAATTAAATCAAGTGAGCCATCTTTTAGTCTTCCCTTACATTTTAAACAGAAAATCATACATCTGGAGTTTATATAATAAAATGCATTGTTAATGCTCACTGTACGTGCACTTAATTTTGACACTTGCAATTGTAAGTTAAATATGTCTTTTAATATGTTAAGAAACATATAATGGAGAAATGGACTATACTGCTGTAATTAAACATTTTAACAAAAATAAACACATACGTTTCTTCTAGGAACTGGTTTTAAACTCCTGCCTTTTCTGGGCAAAATGTCTGTCTGCCGCACTGTCTGTGTGTTGTGGGGCGTAATGTTTCAGGTTCGAGGCTGCTGATCATACAGTTGCTGGTTTGATCCCCGCAAGCAGCGAGCCATGAGTTTTCCCCATTGTACTCTTGACAAAGGTATTTAATCTTAGGATGCACTGGGGCAATTGTACATGTAATAAGTTGCTGGTGCTGTCCTATGGCAACATTGGGAGCAAGTTGCAGAAATAAATTCCGCCATTGTCAACAAAGATTCTATAGATTCAATTCTATAGCTCAAGATTTGTGCTGCATCTCGTTCCAGTTCCTTATAACAGCAATCGGTATGTTGTGAATGCCAATTCTTCAC
>JAZGTJ010001679.1:0-51821 GCA_036877575.1 Botia almorhae | reverse complement strand
CAGAGAGGCCGGCAGAGAGGCCTGATACAGAGGTGGGCAGTCTTGTAATTAATTTTGCTTCCTATATGTAATGTGTTGACCACTAAATGTTGTCTCTACAAATGAAACAAGGTGACATCCGTTTGCTCTATAAGAGAAGTCTGCAGCAAAAAATCAAGTATACTGAGCTGAAGAAACAAAAAGTTCTAGGTGAAATTATTGCCAATCCTAAAAATGACCTGTGGAGGGAAAATATCTCTCTAGATTCTGCTGTGTGGCGGAAATTATGTTTATTCCCAGATTTAGATCTAGGTGCTGGTCTATTTTTAAAAAAATAAATTATAAACATCAGCTGTTATACAATACCCAGTTGTGTGTTGTGTTATATAATTATTTGCAGAAAAACAGAGATTTCAAAATGTTTTTGTAACAAAAACATGAAAAATATCAAAGTAGTTTATTTTAAGAGTTACACAAACAAAATGTGACTTTTTAACATTTTTTATTTAAGATTATTAAAAAGCTCTATAATTAATATATCTATGATAGGTATCAGTAAAACATGTTTCAATGTAATCATTGTTAATGTAATAACTGACATGTAAATGACTGACTCCATATGTCCACTAAAAACACCTTCCCGCCAGTTAGATTGTAGATGTAATTGAAAAATATGGCCCTGAAAAGTTAGTGTAATGCCATAAAATTCACACATTTTTATTGTGTGATTTAAGTGCCTAAACAGACACAGGAGGTATTCAGGAAGTGCTGATGGGGTTCAGGAAACAGGTTTAAGAAGTGACCATCCGCTGTTACGTCTGCAGGGTGGAGCAGGCAGATCTCACTCTAGTGGTCATCAAGTTGACAGAACTTCCTTTAGAGCCTTCCTCAGAGGACACTTGAGGAGTATCCTGAAACATCTGACAGGCAGCAATGCTTCCTCAGACTCAACAAAATTGACCTCATTTCCACCAAGCAAAGCTGCAGTATTCAAGCTTCACTTGGGCAGAGCATTGCATTCCGTACCTTTTTTGGTTAACAATGAACAAAAATCTATTTTTTGTGAAAGTGCATAACAGATGAGTGTTTAAAACAATCTCGTTTCCCTGATTTGCAATGGAATGGTAATAATAAGGATTTCTAATTTGAACTGTCAAAGTTCTGATTTTGTAGGAAATGACAATATGACTTCATAAACAGAAGGAAGATCCAGCTATATCACGTGTGTGGGTGCTTTTTTTTAGCTTGTTCCTACAGCAGTTGCTTAGAATTTAAACTCCATGTGCATTATGGCAAAAAAGAAACAAAGCGTACTTTGTCCTGACTTGTACTAGTTGTCTTGAGTAGATGTTTCACTAAAAGGTGGGAACCACTGGTCGGCAGCCCAAGCCTGACAGAACTCACCTGCCACAGGACATGCCTGCAGAAGAGCACAGAAGCACTTTCTCAGTACCATCTTTACAGAGATGTGGACCTGGTGTTGGCTGCTGAGGGGTTTCTAGGTCTCTCCAGCCTGGGAAGAATCTTGGGTAGAGTTGCTACTGAGCAAATTATGTACGCGATTTTCAAAGACTTAAAATGATAATAAAAATGATTAATGTAAGTGAGTCTCTAAAAAGCTGTTCATATTTGTGATGTTTAGTTGCAATAATCAAAATATAAAACTCCCACATGCAGTTTCCCAGTCACAAAGAATGAAGAATTATTAAAATGTCCTGAAAAAACATTTGTTATCCTAGTTTTTATTATAAAATGTAAATAAAATGAATGACTGAAAAGCTAGTGTAATGGTTAACAACTGTGGACTCAAAGTATTGCTGCATTTAATTGAAAACTTATGTTTTCTTTTATATAAAGCTTGACTGTAACAGTCCAGAATAGTGTCTTATTCTGACCAGTCCAAACCGTCTGTAAAACATTTGTTTTCTGATGCTAAAAGCATCATTTTTATTGCATGTGGGAGGCAGAATTTTAAATATCAGCTTTTCCCAAAAACAATGGAAATTTCCTCCCTGTGTCCCTGTTTAAAGGAATGACTTCACACCAACCTTGGCGGGAGCAGATCTTTTTTTTATTTGTTTTTAGTACATTGAACAGAAACAGACTGGCGACATTGTCTTCTAACTGAGCATTCTGGCATGTTCTACTGTGTAGGAAGGAGATGTCCAGAAACACTCCCCATGATCCTTTGTTTTGCCGTCGATCTCACATTCATTTAAATATTTATGTGTGCTTGGTGAACTCTTCACCCGTTTGACAACATTGGGTACGAGACACTGAGCGCAGCATGCTGTACCTTTTCTCTTCCTCTCATTCACAACGCTGTTGTCTCTGCTGATTAGTAAGGTTAAAAGGGCCAATAATTCTCAGTGGGCTTAGCTGTACTGTATAGGGTTGATTAAAAAGGCCACTAAATTCATGATTTTACCAGGATCATACAGACTTTTTTAGAATGTTAACATTTAGTTCATTGTGAATGTGTAAAGATAGTTACTTGTCTCTTGGATGAAGAATAAAAGACGTTCAGCATATTTTTTCCCTTGTAACAGTACTGTTAAGCTTCTTTGCTACTCCTTTATATCTAACATAACACACCCCATATTTATCAAATCTGAACAGCAACGAAGTTGGCAGTATCTAGTAAGAACAAAAATATAATGCTTATTCACTTAAAAACTCAAAAAAACATATGAACAGGTAAACAGTCAAATGATTTAGAAAAGGTAATTTAACTTCACAAATGGTTTAATAAAAAAAATCTGATACACAATATTTAATATCAAGAATGCCATATATATTCTTTACATATAGCACATTGTGAAGGTGCTTGCAACAGAATTAGACTCAGCATTCAATATAAACTGATACTGTACAAACTGTCATTTAACTCACAAAAATACATTAAAAAAGATTTCAGCTCATGTACATTTACAGTGACCCACAGTGACATTATTATTTACAGTCGAGGTCACAAGTTTACAGGGCAGGAAAGCCCTTTACACCCAACCTGCAGAGGAGAAGATAAAAACAACTTAAAAAAATGACTCAATTTTTTTTAAATGTAAATGAGTTTTTAACTATTTTTTTTATATAGCATATTTATATAGCATAATATTTTGTATAGCATAATATTTCTTATTAATAATAGCATGCTATTATTAATACGTAGCATAAAATTGGCATTATATATATGACATATTTAGCATGTTTGTTTCAGATGTGTACAGTCATATGTCCCTGTGCAAAAAAACAATGCATGAATAGTGGCTGAATTCCAGATAGCTTTATTGCCTCCTTAAGAGGCAATTCCATATGCAATGGAGTCAATAAACATGCACAACAGAATCTCTTAACGACAGGCCCTTCTATAAATCTGGCTGCAGAGTGTCTAAAATGTTTGCTATAAGGAAGTCATTTTGTTCTTATGATCTCTTGATTCTGGGTGGTAGATCCTCCTAAATAAACTATCAGCAATAAATATCAATGATGAATGATCATTTACATAGCCTATGTGTTTATTAATTTAATTTTACTAAACACCACACACAGTATACAAGTATAAAAAAGTTTTTAACAGCTGTTCACAATCCTAACAGCTACAAACATGAATGTGAATGTTACTGCTACATTAACGAGGGTGTTCCAGACATTCACATATACAGATGGTAATGCCATGCACCCTTACAGAGTGCTCACCAAGTGTTACCACTATATGTTACCACATAACATCATTCATCGTCTTCATAACAGATGAAAATCACTTACTCTTTATGATTAGTGGCCTCTAGAAGGCATGGGGGGCTGCAGGCCAGCTGGACCAGGGGCTTGAAGACCACCAGGCCTGGGCTGCATAAGCATTGAGCAATCATGTGTGTTAATATACAGTACAAACTACAGCATTAAAACATAATCCATTGTTTTCATAGGCAGAGCAACATATCATAATTCATCAATATAATTACATAATTCTTTTACCTGATGCACACAGCCCTTATGCAGAGTTATAATGGTGGCATCCTTCACAGCCAGCTGGGCATCTAGCAGATCTTTGGCTTCTCTTAGTCTGGTTTGCTCTCTAAGCAGCTGCTCCAGTTGTCTATCATATGTCTGCTGGGCGTCTTGTATACGTCTGCTGCTGTCTGCGGCATCTTCTTTCCGACCTGCTGTACACGTGTTCAGTTCTGTGGTCAGATGTGCATTTTGTACCTCCAGTCGGCTGCTTTGGATCTGAATAGCTGAGACCTTCTCACCTACCCTGTCAAGGTAGCTTTGGAACTTGTCCTCAACCTGCCGAGAGAGGCTGGTGCAGTTGGACCGAATTCCCTCGACCTGTTCATGTTGTTTCTGGCAGGTGAGGTGAAACGTAAGCGAGTGTGGGAAGAAGTTATCGATCTTGGTGAGAAAGGCACTTGTGACCATCTGAATGCCTTGCAGGGACTCTGCAAAGTCTTCTTTGCATTTCTTGGTGTAGACATCATATTGTGATTTTAAATTAATGTTTTCCTGTCTCAGTTTTATGACTGTGCTATGGTGCTCGTTTTTATCCTTCACTGTGCTGTCCAGTTCTGCTCTGAGGTACTGCACCGTCTGACTGAAGTTGTTTTGAAGGATTGTATAAAGAGCTTTCTGCTGATCCAAAAGATTCTGCAGATTCCTTATGTCACCTGAGAAGAGACAAGTCACTTCTACTAACAGCATATTTTAATGTCTAAGTGTGGTAACTAAAATTGATAAGTTACTTCTGCTGTAAATAACAGCTGTAACCAAACTAAGTTGGTTTGCTGGTTTTAGTCTTCCAGCCTTCTCAGGCTGGTCTGTTGGCTGGTTTTAGGTACTTTACTAAACCAGCTGAGATGAGCAAAGCATTGTAGGCATACTGAAGACAGTTTTACATTTACATTTAGGCATTTGGCAGACGCTTTTATCCAAAGCGACTTACATTGCATTATACTACACATTGATCACTATACATTGAGTATGTGCAATCCCTGGGATCGAACTCATGACCTTTGTTTGTTGTTAACGCCATGCTCTAACCACTGAGCTACAGGAAAGCTCAATTAATGCTGTTTTTCAGTAGGATGTGCACTCACCACTTTGAGGGTTGCTTGGTGGACATGGGACTGGAGTATTTCGTGTGGATGCAAGTTTCATTTTATTCTGCTCACACTGGGCCTGTAAAACAGCCAGTAAAATAAACTTTCAGATACCAAGGGTTAATTTACAACAGAATCAAAGAGAACACACAGAAAGTTGACTAATTATCTTATATTAAAGTGTTACTGTTTTTAAACCATTTTTTGGAAGTTTAACAAAGAAACAACAAGGCAGCATTTTAAGAAATCTGTTGGGGCGATATTTCATTGCAAAAGCAACAAAAAGACAAAGAATACATTTTGCCTCAAAAGAAAGAAAGATTTGTACCACCATTATCTTGTGTGGATTTCGACATTATTTTAATGACAATTAAACACATTTGCCACCAATATTTATTACTGTAATAAGGAAAATTACCCCCTTCACACAAAAAAATTATACATTAAACTTTATTCTGGTAGTGTTTGTGGTATTGCTTTTAAATGTTGTTGCCAATTCCTTAACTGTAATATAGAACAAATAATTAAAATATTTGAGCAAAAATAAAAAAACATAAAAAATAAAATATATAATTAATATTAATGTTTTTCTCACTTAATTTTGTTGAAAAATATGAGAATATGAGTTTTTAGTTGCGCATAAAAAATTAAAGACTCACAACTGTTTTCAGCAAGTTTTTGTTGTTGAAGGTGGTTGTATTTAAGTCGTTTTTGAGTTTTACTATTTCTTTGTCCACTGCATCCTTCTCTCCTGTCTTTGCTTTGAGACCGCTGGTGAGGTCAGCTTTCTCTTTTCGGAGATTAGTGTTGTCTGTGGAGAGTTTGTTGAAGGCCAGTTCCAACTCTTCTACTCTCTTCTCTGCTGCAGTCTTCTCTGGCTGGCCGTAAACAAGGAAGAGCACCAGACTGGCAATGATGAGCGACTGGATCAGAGAGGAGAAGAAAAACACAATCCTCATGTAGTAGCCACAACTTTTCCCCTTTGCTCTCTGGATCTTTTTGGCCTCTAGACCAATCGTAGCTCTGGAGTAACTGTTGTACATTTCTGTAGTCCAGTGGTTCTGTGTGGAGAACGTGACAAACACAACTACCGCAACAGCCACAGTCTGAGGACTCTAGATGTTTGTTATAAAATATCAATGGTCAAAAGGTTATAAAAATATTCTGCAGTGGCTGTCACACTTGTGCTGCCAATAGCATGTCAACACATCTGTCAGAGTGTAGGATGGTACCTGTATTTATAAACAATGAAACAGTTCCCGCGTCTTGACTATTTCCGGGACCTCCCCAGGAAAGCTCTAGAGGTTATCCTTACTTGATTCTGGACTTATGGAGATATCCAGGGATAAACAAACCAGGGCTCCTCCTATGGTGGTCTGTGTAAGTCAAATGAAACCAACTAAGGACCAACATTTCATGAATGATATTCATAGCTCTTAATATTTAGATGAATTCTGTCTTTACCATCATCAGTCACCATTGATGATTGTGAATCATGATTATGTTCTTGGTCTTTCAGTTTTTCATGCAAATGATTCATATCAGTTGTCATTTAGGAATAATTTTATTAAAATGCACTGTGGCCAAGAAAAACAATGTTCCTGCAAATGAACCAGAATCCAGAAACTTCCTGAATCAGATCAGATACATAAATACACATGATCAAAACAACCTGTCTGACATTGTTTCCTGCAGAGCCACAGGGACTATCGCTAGAATCGTAGAAACAACAATGGTGACCCGTCATCCTCCTCACAGGAATGAATAACAAACACTCCCCGAAGTCCATGGCACGGCAGCATGTTTGATCCCGGGCTGATGATGACGCTCACAGCTGACAGTCATGTCTGGGAGAGTGTGAAGAGAGACCATAAAGTCAAGGGTTTTCCTGCAGGCCATTGTCTCTTTGCCAAGCCACCCTCAGCGGAAAGTTACATTTATGGGAGGTATTTGAAAATACTAAAAGACTAAAAGTTCTCACATAATCCGCTTACAGATCACAGATGAGGTTGAAGACAAAAACAGACAAACAGTAAAGATTTGTGAAAACTAAAACATTTTTGGATGCTACAAAATATTGCAAGGAAAAATCACCCCTGATTGCAAATACTCCATTTACTCACATCTTTGCAAACTTGTATGATATTTCTTCTGTGAAACTGTGAAGATATTGAGCAGTTTTTTAATGCTACTTCATACAATGAAAGTGGATGGGATGCATGCTGTTGTGCTCCATGCATTTATTAAGACTTAAAATATAGTGTTGTCCTATGAACTAATTTGATGGCACTTTTAGTGATTTGGAGAGCTTGACAGTCCCATGTCAAGAGCACCATATTAAGACATTCTGATGGACTTTTGTGTTTACAGAAAATGTCATATGATATAACAGTGATGAGGGTAAGGAAATGAGGCCAGAAACTGAATGTTTAGGTAGATAACTATGACATATGACTGAATAAAGACATTCAGTTAATTGTAACTATATGTTATGAATACATATGTATACATTTTTGAGAATTTGCGTGAACACTTTTGATGGCTTTCCTTCAATTTTGTTTACAGTTTTAGTCAAGATACTTCACAGAATTAGGGAGGTTACAGACTGAAAAAATTAGTGAGTATTAACAGAGCGAAAAGCACAACAAAAGTAATTGGGACAAGCATTAAGGATGCTCGTCGATGTTCGTATTGTGTTCATCTGTCCTCTTGCGACCTCTTGTGGATATCGCTGACAGTTCAGCAGTTTTTGTATGCTCGTTATTGTATTCATGATTTTATTTTGTTGGTGTATTCAAATTTTATACCCTTAGCATTGACAAAAAATAAACACACACTTTATGAATATCGGTAATAATCTGTCATTTTTGGTATTCTAAAAAAGCTTGTTTGCATGAATGTTTTATTAAAATTTAATAATGCTCCTGAATGCATATTTTCGCTAAGTAGCAAGTAAAAAGCGGTCAGTAAAATACACTACAATTCATTTTTAATTTAACATCCTTGTTTTTGTAAGGACAATTTTATTTATGAGGAAAAAATCAAGAGTGTTTGATTAGTATTCAAAACGATCTCCTTACCTTACAGATTTGCAACAAATGTTTATAGTAATGATTTATAATTTGAGCTGTCAGGTCTGATTTTGTGAGAAATGTCAATTTGACTTAATTTGTCTGTGTGGTCATGTTTTTTGCGGTGGCAAAAGTTATGGATTGCAGCTTTAATATCAAGCATTCAAATTGTTTCATGCAGTATCAAAAAAAAAAGTATTTAGAGTATTTACATAAGATTTATTCAACAGAAGCAAACAAAGAGGTTAAAGATCCAATCATGGATTTCTGTGGCCACCATTCACACAAGCTCATCTGTAAAACATCTGTAAAACATCTGTAAGACATTTAAAGTTGACATTCATAAAACTAACACTGGTTAGCCTTCTTGTTTTAAGAGAACTTAAAGAACTTAAACCAGTAATATTCAACAACTACACAGAAGCTACAATAGGTGCGACTGCTACACTAGTTGTGACTGCTTTACTAAAGAATTACTAGGACTATTCAATTTCACAAGCAATCACATTGCCAATACAGATATTGTGCACTGTATGCAGTTGTTCATAGATCACTCTTCATTGTCTCTGGTCGTTCCTCCAGAAGGTAAGTAATATTTGAGTGGTCTGTTATGTAAAATCATGGGTAATGTCACACCGTGGCCTCCGTCTCCTGTGTGTCGTCATCCTCCAGCAGGCTGTAGGAGGCGTGGCTCTGGAAGGGTCTCTGCAGAGGATGGCACAGAAGTTTGGCCATGCAGTTATGCAGCTCGATGGCAGGACCACACAGAGACACCTCAAACCGATAACACATCCCCTTAGAATCCAGCTCACTGAAAGACGCATACACATCCTGAAAATACAGAAACAGAGCTTTAGTACCTCACATAATTATTTAATGCATACATGGCATCATTGGTTTGTGAGAACTAAATAATGGAAGGTCACCTTCCAGCTGGTGTCTTCTGTCTGCTCTTCAGTTTCATTATGAAGATAAACAACATCGAAGAAAAAGTAAGGAGACTGCAGCATTTTCTGGAGAGAAAGAAAACAAGAGAAAGGACAAGAGTGACTAGAAAAGATCTAGAAATGATCTATTTGAACATCCATAACAGCAGATGCAACAGTCTCAGATGTGGCTGCCTGCAAGGTGGCATAAGTTGCACTCATGTGTTCTAACAGACTTACCTTTATGGCATCAGAGGGGGTAAACTGAAGCATTCCCGCATGCCGACTATAGATGAGAAGAGTTCGGACTACAAAGGGAGGTGGAATGGTCTGTACATTCTCTGTCTCAGGAAGTTCAATTTTATGCATTCTACAGAAAGACAATTACTTAGACGACCAGAGGACTGTACATCTGTAACAGTCACATAAGTTTTTATGTGTATTTACGGAAATTTTTTTTTAGCATGAACTATTCTACACAGAACACATACAATTAGATAAATGAAACAATGACTTACATTACATTGAGGAGATCTTCTAGATCTACAGGTAACAGTTAAGAAAGTTATGAAAATTATTATGAAAAATCCTCTCTGTTTTGACATAAATAGCATAATCCAGTTGGAGAAAGTCCAAAGTTTTAGTAAAACCTCATACTGTTTGAATAAGGATACTGAAAGACTCGCAGACATTGGTTTCAAGGTCGTACAGACAGCTGCACAGCTCCCGCGGGTCAGAGGTGAATCCTGATAACTGTGTGAGGCAGAGATCCAAAGGAAATGCTGATAACTACAGAATGACACAGTGTGACCGAAAACAACTCCAGCTTGCTGTTTCACCTACTCACCCACATGGCATCATCGTTCACTACCACCAGAGCGAACTCATGCCTTCTGTCTATCTTGTGCTTGGTTCTTACAAACATCTCGATCATCTTCTGGGAAATATTTAATGCATTTGTCTTGGATCTAGAAACAATAAACATATTTGTCTTGGATCTAGAAACAATAAACATATTAACAAACAAATAACAAAATAAAAAATATTAAATTACCCATTAAAAGACTCCAGTTTATGGAGAGACATCTCCTCAGAAAGGTCCAAACAAATGATCTGTTTAAGAAACATTGCAAAAGAATCTTCAATGACTTAAATAAAAATTAATCAAAATTGTGTGTTTTAGATGCAAATATTATATAACTGTGCTTATTGACAGACATACCACTTTCTCGGGGCAGTTGACCCGTGGAGCACGCAGGTGTAACTCTACAGATGGGGGGATCCGGGTGGGCAGGGAGGTCTGTGGGGGTTTAGGTCTTTCTTTTGTCGCAGATGGCATCGAAGGCATACTGGTCGTGGTGCTTGCTGCCGTAGCGACAGGAGTAGGTGCAACAGCTGTGATGGTTGGGGCAGGAGTCGGGGGGCTATCAGAGCTGGCCGCCTCCCCCTCTCCCTCCACACGACTGCCCACAGCTGGCTGAGGCGGAGACGCCAGGCTGTTATTTAGGCTGCCGTTGCTGCTGCGTCGGTCCTCGGCGCCCTCTGGATTGGACCGAGTCCTGGGTCTCAGGTCCATCATCCGCTCCTCACCATCAGCCTGACCGGGCTCAGGGGTCTCCATGCCAACCTGACAACATCACACATCAAATCGTCACAGATCTTAAAAGCTTACGAAAAAATTATACAGAAAACAATATGAACCAACGCTTTTACTAAAGCTTTTTAGATTTTTTCACATTTGTTTTGTGTCATATTTTCTATCTAATAAGGATGACTTAATAAGAGATGACAACAATTCTCAGCAAATTAATGTAAATTAATGTCGCAAAATGACAAGATAAAATTGCTTATTATAAAATCTAAAGCTTAATATACATTTTTGAAAATTCGGTTGTTAAAAACATTCAACAATCGTGATATCTCAGGACTTACTTCTTTGATAAACATAAGATGTGTGCAGCTAGCACAGGTGCAATAGATAATAATAACTTACCAAACATCAAACTGAAACTATATTTGTTAGAAAATAAACTCATAGACCCAACAACATTCTCCAACGCTTCCTGGTTCGTTTGCTTCAGTGACAGCCAGAACAGAGTGCTGAGGCTGATCTTGCTTAGTAACTCCCCTAGTGGACTGGAGTGTAACTGTTAAATGGATGACAATCAAGGCATTAATTTATCCGAAAACAGGTTTAGCACAATAGCGGCACTGTGTTTTATTTGTACATGCTGTGGTGAATTTCACATGCTTACTAAGCAGATGGCTATATTAAAATGGCTATAGTTCCACAATGTGCTATACTTCACATACATAAACAACATGTATCCAATATATGGTATACACTGTAATGAATACACAGTATTCATTAAGTGATCTAGTTTCCAAAAGTAAGCTAGTTTCCAAAACACAGCCCATGGCCCTATTTCTATCAGCTAATGTAAATGTGTGGTTATACTGTCAATGTTTTCACAGGGGGCAGCAGTTAGCTTTGGAATAAGCTACTGCAAGTACTTTTTGCTTTTGAGACCTCTATCAGGGGAGAAAGATGCTCAGGCTACAGACTCTACAGGCTACACAGAATGCTTAGTGTCCAGGCTAATCATCTATGCATTCATCTACCATCTATCCCAGCAGACCTGGGTTATATCACACAGGTGTTGATGTTACCCCCTGCCCCTGCTGCATGATACTGTATGTACAGTTACTACAGCTAAACTTCCTCCCTCCGATATCCCTTTGATTTGCCTCAGGTGCTGGCAGAGATGGTGAGAAATTTGGGGATCTTGTACCCCTCTGCTCTGCCCCCCTGATGAGAGACGTCAGTATCAGTTGGACATTCTCGCTGTGCAAACTGAGACCTGAGACCTTAGCACCTTCTAGAGAGCTGTCAGGATAAGCTTAAGGGTGCTGAACGGACTCTGGTGGATCTTGAGGACGAGAAGAAGTGGCTACAGGGAAAGTAGAGGTCACTCCTGTGATGAGGACCCTCTCTGACTGGTGAATCTCAAGCAAAATCATAGAGGTAAACATTGTTTTGGAAAACCCTGAATGACCAAAATATATTTCTGACTTAAATAATAAACTGTACAACTGATACGAACGTATTAGATTAAAAACAAACATTCTTTACAAGTATTTATTTTTAAACCCGGTCTGCATCAGCGATGTTTGCTTAAACCAAAGAAAACAGAGAATGCTTCTTGTAACGTATAATGTACAGCTTGAATCTGTTCTGACTGGTTTCTTTTGTGCCAACGCAGGTGTTTGAAATGACTAAAAGCTCAGACGTCTGAATGCTGCTCTGATTAGGAGGAAAGGAGAATCAGAGCAGATGAGTATGATCCTCAGCTGTCAGGAGGCAAACAGCTCAGGCTTTAACCTACTGGTGTGCTAGAGCTCCACTAAACCAGGACCAGGGCTTTTCACTGATTAATTTCATGCTGTTTGCTAAAACTGATCTGAAAACAGTTGTCTTCTAGTCACATGAATGCAACCCCTGACCTTATAAACCATTTACATGTCTCATGTGCTGGCACATCTTTGGCTCCTCAGATTGACACAAAGTTTGTGTGTGTGTGTGTGTGTGTGGAATGCTGATAATGGCTCTTTGATTGACAGTAAGGAGTGTAAGGAGGCTTATAGTGACCTGCTTTCCCTGTACAAGGCCAAACAACAACAGAATGCATATGTTACAAGTTACAAGTGGAGTTTATTGTCATTTCAACCATATACAAGTACACAGTGAAACGAGACAGCGTTCCTCCAGAAACAAGGTGCTTCATGAGACAAACACTAAACATCACAGACATACAGGGCTACATGCCACAGCTCTCTGAATTACAATTCATGTGGCATACATTAATGTATAAACAAGCATCCACGACCTCATCCACAACCACAAACTTTTTTGTGATTCTATTTCACAGAGGCACTTTGGCCTCAGTCTGACCTCTCAAAGTCAACTGCAAAACTCGACAAAGAAGTCATTCGCCAGCACCAGAGGGCGCTACTGAGCACAGACAAAATAGGTAGGTGCATTAAATACAATCCTAACTAGACAAATGATCTGTACATACTGATGCACAACATGACAGAATCACAGCCAATAAGAACATGTTTAATGTCCCCCTGGGACCAATTTAATACCAATAGTAAACAAGGTGTTGTGAAAAAAATAGCTTAGAAAGCATGCATGGGCACAATCTAGGCACCTTTTTACTGGAAATTGGGACACTGTCCAATCTGAATACAGTATCGCAACAAACCTTTAATCTAATTTCCAAGGCCTAATTAGATTAATGGCTTAACATGCAATAACCTTCCCAAAACAATCCAATTCATCCACTTATTCCATTCTGATAATAACACAGACGTCATATTAGAACTGAAAAGCCCCCTCTGTCTGTCTCTGTATACTCTCCAGTTTGAGCAGGAGTTTGAAGGGTGGCCATGTGTATATCCTACAGCAGGGTAGGGCGAGCGGGGGCAAGATCAGCCCTGACACCAGCATGTTTGCAGGGGTCAGAGGTTGCACCAGTTCACTTTTCAAAAACACCAAGGAGAAGAAAGCTGCTCCACTGTATGACCTGGTTGATACAGTCAGGGTGGGTCATCATCAATTCAGCTCTAACCTCTATAGTCAGAAACATTTTTACACCTAAAAGTTTGTAAAAAGTAATGTGATAAACGTTTTATCATTCATGAATTAATTTACAGATTTATACAGTTTTGCTATTAGTCATTTCAACATGCTAATTTGAAAATAATGGTAAAAAATGAACATATTTAATTTTACACACAAAAATTCCACAAGAAAGATTTTTTCTAGCATTGAAGCAATTTAAGTACAATCTTAAGTACAGGAAACTGCTTTGAGCTGGGACTTGAACTCGGGTCACCTGTATCACTTTAATTCTGCCAATTAAAGTTTTATTAATTAGTTAACAGGCGCTTACATGATCCCATTTGCAGTTGCACATTGAGATGTCTTCAACTGGTGGACCATTTAGGGTATTTCCTGTAATTTATAGAAGTTGATAAACTAAAATAAATTATTTTTACATAAATTTAACTACTTTGAAACCTGAATATGATTAAATTGCAATTAAAAATAAAAGTTCTTCAAAGAAACTTAAATTCAAATAAGTATTTAAATTCAAATTGAAATTGAACTGAAATAAAAAAATCACCTGTTTCTGCAGAATAGCCATGCAACATTGTGGGATCATATAACAACAGTATACTATACTATTGCTTCAAATGTTTAGCAATGCTAAAGCAAAATCTCAGCATCATGGTTATTGTAAAAACACCAGGAGAACACCGTAAGAAGCACCAGGAGCAGCTGTGGTGACAAGACAAGCAAATCACAGCTACGAACATCACACAGTTCAGGGGGCTGAGCTGAGGACCATGCAGGGGCTCTGAAGTGAAGAAGAAACTGTGCTCTAGAAAACACAACACAAATAGCACAGTTCATTCAGACAACAGAACAACATAAAACAGAAAGGTGAATTTGAGGAAATGGATGATGATTTTACATAATGAGTAAATAAAGTTAATAATTAAAGTAATAAAATAAATAAACAAAGGCCTCATTCAAAGTTTCACAAGCGTAATTTTGAAAGTACTGTGATCTGGTAGTTTGAACAAGCTGTAAAGTCAACAGCAGGTACAGGATAAAAACAAAACCAGCTATCAAGAACTCAATTACCTGTCATGTTGTCTGAGATCCCTATAAAACCGTTGTCTGACCCCCCCTCCCCTCTCTGACCAACCTCCTTATGATCAAAGCAGCATCATAATCATTTTCATATAAAAGCATTTTCCTTAAGAGCCTCAGATAAAGGCAGGTCACAGAAACTGGGTCAATGTGTGCCAGGGCTTGTGCGTCTTTTCCCAGTGTGCCTCACTGTAAAGATCTGTCCCTCTGTCACTCTCACAGTGGAAATGGGGGGAAGGTAGAGATGCACAATTGAGCGACAGGTCAAAGGAGCCCGACTCGCCCGTTTGTCCTCTCTTTTCATTTACCCGCATCTTTCATGCCGCCCGGGCCAGCTGACTGCAGCTGCAGCAAAGGGTGAGTGTCACACCCTCGGGGTTAAAGGATTTGCTCTCTGCTGCAGAAGTGGGTAAATGAAGGGGGTCACAGGGTCATGTTATACACAGTCCCTGTCCTCAACATCCCTGCTGGGAAGATCAGAGTTTTAGTAAATGTTGTGGAAGAAGATAATGATTATGTCTTGGATCATCAATAGATCTGTAGTGGATAAACCAATCACTTAGTTCTTGTTAATCTTGACAAATCTTGACATCTAAAACATTTAATACTGTGTCTCCAAAAGCAAAACTAAATGACTTATTTCAACAAACCTTCAAAATTTCAAAAAAAGCGCAAAGCCCTTAACTCTGGCATGTAACTTGTCCTGCACGTTTGTGCTACAGACATGAGTGATACTTTAAATCTTGTGGTTTGTTGAGAAGAGATGTGCTGTTACTTTAATACCATAGACTTGACTGAAGATGGGACCAGATGTTATAAGATCTGCAGTTCAGAATATCATTGAGATTTAGCCAGTATGCAACAACACAGAACACCCTGCTAACCACATAGGAATAGACTAAAAACACTCAGAACACCTTAGCAACTGCAAAGCCATACCCTGGCAACCACCAAAGACACCCTAGCATCATGATGGGGAGTTTTGTACAGGTAAGATCAACTCACATATTTTTTAAACAAATCTGGTTGATTTGTAGTATGATGTCTTACCACATTAACTAACTTTTCTTTTTTTTAAGATTAAATGACAACATAGTTATAGTTCTGTCATGCAAGATTGACAAACTTTGTGACTGACAAATTAAGCAAATATGATAAACAATGAAATGTTAAAGACAATGGTGCCACAGCCCCTGCTGCTTCTGTCGTGTATAAAGTTTTTAAAAGCTTGGAGATGCTCAGATGCCTGGGAAAAAACTAAACATGAACTGTCAATCACATCATGGATTTGTGTGTTTTAGGGCCCCACCCTGGCATTAAAAGCACACGCACACAGCAGGCTCTGACCCATGGGGTTGAGGTCGCCTCATTTACCCCAAACATCATGTCACATTTGAGCGAATCGTGACTTTTTTCCCGTAGACCTCAGTGTTCGCTCTCCATTTCTCTCTTCCTCCCCAAATTCCTTAGCCCCTCTCTGTTTCACTCTTCACCTCTCACACACTTAGCAGAAAAACACAGTGCCATTCAGATAAACAAGGGCTTTGACCCCGACCAAAGTGCCCAGCATGCTTTGTTTTTACTTCCCAGAGGAAAATGTTATTGCTCAAGGGTTGCTCTTTTATAGCTCAGGCCACTAGAGTTCTCTGTTATGCTTCATTTAAAGTTTTAAATATTTTCTCTTATTCCAGCTTAACATGCAGAAACAAGATGAAGACTTCCGGAAAAAGTATGCAGTATGCAGATATTGGTAGATTGGAGCACAGTTTAAGACATTGTTAGGATCTCCTCTGAAACACTAGAGACACATGTAAAATACCAACTTCTTTTTTTCCAGAAGAAAGATCTGAGAAGCAGGATACACAAGCCAGTCTCGATTTGCTCTCCATCTAATCTCATTGAGAGATTAACAAGATCTTGTTTGTGATTTCATCTTCCTATAGAATATTTTCTTTTGTCATATTTTTATCTGTCACAAACACAAATATGACTATTACTAAACATATTCATGCAAGAAAGCACTAGTAAACATTAAGTCTTTGCTCCCGGCTCTAACCCAGGCCTTTTCTAACTAACCCAAAGCTAGCGCACATTAAAACAGTGACATAAAACTCTAACATGCTTTTCCAGTGATGGATGGATTAGGCGAATAAGAATCTTAGAGGTGAAAGCAGGCCGCATGGGGCGTCAGTGAAGGCAGCTGGTTTGTAATCTCTTTACCCAATAAGATGTCTTCATTGAGTGTATTAGCACCCTTTAGCAAAACCCCATCTGACCTCTAGTGCTCTGTCTTTGTCTCTTGTTTCCTCCGTCTTCGTTGCAGGATGAATTTGTAATTGTAGTGTAGGTATTTATTTGCACTATCCAATGGAGCAAAGTGTTAAAAAAGGGAACAAAAATTAGGAAATTGCATTTTGAAACTAAAAAAATTTTTTTACATTAATTAATTTAGTAATTTGTTTACTAATATTGCTTGAATTCCCAGTGACTTTCAAAGCTTTTTTGAACCAGAGTAATGCAAATTACATCTAAATCTATTTTGTTTTAAAAAAATAATTTAGAATTTGGTGACCTTTAATTTCTATTAATGAATTTATGTGCTTGAAAATTTAAAGAAACACATTCAAATTGGATGTTGATTCTGCCTTTGTTTAAAGGTGCACCTGATTAAATATTTAGTTGATGTGTGACATCTTTAAAAAAAACTTCTGATCAATACTGAGGTCAGCTCATTTAAATAACAATTGCACAAGTGTGACTTTCCCATCAAATGAGAGCAGTTCCTCTGTTTTTCTCAGGGTGGATGATGTTGATTCCTGGCCCTGTTGTGCTTTGCTCTGGCCCCAGCAGATGTACATGTATGGGCAGTGTCTGATGCTCAATCTCTCTGTGAAGGTCAAAGGTCCTGCAATGTCAGGAGAAAGACCCTTGGCATGCATTACAGAGCACCACAGTGCTCATTAAAGCCGGGTTCAGTTCATGTTACTCCAGCGAATTGTTCTTACACCTATGAAATGGTTTAAACCCACTCATACCATTTCTTAACACCTCACCCAGTAGCTGGGACCCTCTGGGTTATAAACGTGGCAAAGCCACAGCACGAAACTGAGAGAACAAGTAAATACTATGTATGTAGTATGTAAATACTAAATATCATTTTTTTATGATACAGGTGAAATAAAAGATTTGGGGGAAGATATTGCAATTTAAATAATAAAAATATCTAGCAAAGACAACAGAGAACAAACTGAAAGTTTTAAAGTTTCTATTATGCAGACCAGAACGGCACCAACAAATAGCCAAAATGAACAAACATGTAACTTGAGCAAAAAACAAAAAAGATATAGCAGTCTATAAAGAATATTTGTTACAATTTGTAATTTCCAAAGCAGTTGTGTTGCATCTTTTGTTTATCACATGATTTTTAAAAATACTTTTGATTGGTCAATCACAGCATTCTGCTACATTATACAATATTTTTGTATAATGACCACAAAACTGTTTAAGTATATCATTATCCCAGGTTACAGATTTTTCTACATAGCTGTACTAATTTGTCTCTTATAATCTGTGGTCTCTTCTCTCACATCATAAAAAATTAAAACTTAAATCAATATTTCATATCCATGTGTTTATTTATTTGGCGAGTAGCTGTGTAATAAACAAGACAACGTACCGCTAGTGTATAATTACTGCAAAATAAACCCCTTCAAGATCATAAAACTAAGCAGTTTGTCATAGTTTATTTTGGGATAATGACCAGCTGACTGCACATTATGCTGTACATACAGTAAATACTAATATGTTTTGAGAATGATAACTCTATAAAAGACTCTACAGAAGTCAAAACAATCAGATGAGTAGACAACAGATTTCTGTGTGCTTTCTTTTCAGACAGCGATCTTAAAAAGCTCTAAATCAGATTAACCCAGAAGCTCTGAGCTCCTTATTGCAGAAATACACAATGTTTACAATAGATTTACACGCAGGACTCTAGCAGAATACCAGAAAAAGAACAATTATTTACCAAGAAATTCAGTTTTGCAGTGTTTGGTCAGGTGATTTGACTGTAGTGACACTGACACACATTATCATTATCTTGTGATGTCAAGATCTTCACCCAGGAAGTTAAACTCTTACAATCAGCACCTTCCTCAGACGCATGCTAAGTGTACCAATGGTCATCCCTTGAGGGGTTAACCGTGTGTGTGGTTAAACATTCCTAGTTGTTTGTGTAGTGCGGCTATAGCCCACTCACTGCTCTTTGACTCTATTACCCTTATAAGGCAGGCAGCGCCATGGCAACCAGAGGGCTTGAATAGCAGTGTCAAATCCCTGAACACACAGACACACGCTTGCTCACTCTTCACCACTCAGAGAGAGAGAGAGAGTAAAAGAGAGAGAGACAGACCGAGAACAGATCAAGGCTTGTTGACCAGTCACCACAGACGCTCCTAGGTCAGTTGTATCTCCTGACTGTTGGGTCCTATGATTTACTGATGAATGGAGAAAGGCAGGTTTTTGGGAATGCTGAGGCCCCGGAGAACATACGGCTGGAGGAACCAGCACTGACGAAACAAGGTATGGAGTCTCTCTCTTTAACACTTACATATATGCTCAGGACATACCAAGATGTTTCTCTGCACAACCAAGAGGTGCTTCCTTCCCTGCCGGGAGTAGCGTGTACATGCTTTGAGTGTTGTTTTACATGAGCGAGAGACCAAGGAACTTCCTTGAACTTTGATCCTTGAGGAGCAGGGTGGGGGCTGAACTCTGTTTATCATTACTCTGCGGATCAACTCTTGAGCTTGTGACATGCAGAAATTTAGATTTTGCTCAGATGTTGCTCCTAGCTCTGGGGACTGATGTTCTCCGTTATGTTTCATTTAAAGTAACTTTAGCTCAGATGTTTCTTACATCTCAATATCTTTTGGAGAAATGCAATACAAATCAGATAATGTTTAGTGTTATAAAATGAATGTGGACAGCATAGCTCAGATAATTTGGATATGGGGAATCTGATAAGAAATATTAGTCTCTTAGTCTTTGGTGTCTTCTAAATCTAAAGGAGAAACATGTGAAATTATTATAGAGTTGATTTCCTAGTAGCAGCAGGAGAGATATGCAGAAGCTCCATTTAATCTCATTGCTGAAGAAACTATTGAGATCTCATTTGTAATTTGTTTTGTACTTTTCTTAACAAAAGCAAGTTAATAGCATGTTGAGTCAAATCTGACCTGTATTGCCCTCAACATTTCTGAACACAACGTTGTGTTTACCCATGCAGAAGAAACTGGTTCAACTTGTTGGTTAGTAGGGAGCATGTAGTGTAAGCTTTCCTAGTGTAGTGTAAGAGCTTCAAGTGCAACTGTAAGAAGGAGTTTTGTTTGATCCGTGTCTCTGAGCTTAGCAGCACATGGAGGAAAATGTCTTTTCTCAGAGTCTGGGTGTGTTTATGTGTAATTTATTGTTTCCTGTGAACCAGGCACCTTTTTCTGTTTAATCTCTGAATTATGCGTTGCACCAAGAGATCTCAAAATCTTTGGAGGAGTTTTTAGATAAAGGTCAAGAACATAAGTGATAGGGGGCTTCCCAGAGAGATTTTTATATGACATTTGGCAGCAAAAGCATGTCAATGTGGAAAGCAGGTCTTCAGAGTGTTGCTAAACTTGCTTCTCCTCAGAGTATGACTTGTTGGGCTTACTGTCTGCAGCTTAAAGGGATTCACACTGGAGCGACTTTGAATTCTCCTCACTAGAAGATTTCTGAAGAATCTCTGTACACAGAGATGGCCATGGTGAGCGGGGGATGGGCCAACCCCAACGGCGGAGCTAATGGACTCGGTGACAAGGGTTACCTTCAGGGGGAGGAGGATGGCAGCTCACCCCGGGCGGGGAACAGCGACACGGAGGGTGTTGAGGAGGAGAAGGCCTGCGTGGTGGACTGTGTGGTGTGTGGGGACAAGTCGAGCGGGAAACACTACGGCGTTTTCACCTGCGAAGGGTGCAAGAGTTTCTTCAAAAGAAGCATCAGACGCAACCTTAACTACACCTGCAGGTAAGATTAGGCACAATATACCTTATATCACAGGCCGAATAGACAACAGCCCTGCTGCAATAGTGGGTTGCAATAATAACAAATGTTTCAAACAAGTTTTCCAACAAGTTTCAACTGCCATTCACTGCCAAAATCATCATCTTCACCGGGTGATTCTTAAAACAAGATTCTTAAAACAAGACATTTTGCTGAGAAGCAATACCATATATTAAAACTTGTTTTCAGAGAATATATCTTATTTTACATTTAAGATATTTTTTAGAGACTGTTGTCCTCCCAAAAAAAAAAAAAAAACCAATAGGTCATTTTATAGGCCTACAGTCGTATTAANAGAGAATATATCTTATTTTACATTTAAGATATTTTTTAGAGACTGTTGTCCTCCCAAAAAAAAAAAAAAAACCCAATAGGTCATTTTATAGGCCTACAGTCGTATTAAAGTTAAGTGTCCTTTAGCTGGTGATTTCCAATTCACAATATTTACTTTGCATTTGGCAGATGATTTACAGTGCATTCAAGGCACATGTTTATCAGTACATGTTTTCCCTGGGATTGAACCCATGATTGTTGTGCTGATGTACCACAATGCTTTACCAACTATGCTCAATTAATAGTTTATTAAGTGACTGATACAGATCAGAGTGCTAAATTCAAACATAGTGGCACAGCAATAACTTCATAATATACATAATATCATTGGTTCTTTTGTGTCTCGTGATAAAACATGTTTATGAAAACTAGTCTCAAGACACACAAAAGTTCAAAGATATCAACATGCCTCAATCTGTTTCTTAACATAGATACATAATACATTATTCACTTAATAAGCAAAAAATATTAATAATTTTCTTTCACAAACTGTATGGGTTGGAGGACAGGTTGATTTTTTAAAAAATATTCTTGTTTTAAGAATGTTGAATTTTTTTTACTATAAAACAAGACAAAAATACTGTTAAAGAAAACATTTTTTGGTTGAGCCAGACATGGAACATTTTAGATCACTCAAAAAAGCAATATTTTGAAAGTGCCACACAGCAAGTGCACAAAGGTCAGCCTATAAATGATTTCCTTATAGTTGACTCACCTAACTAGGATAGTATTTTAAAAATACAATTAAAATAAAAAAAGTAAAAATTACACACTTTACCTTTAACATTACATTTCCTATAGATTTACTTAAAGATGCAGTACATTTCATGCATTCATGAAATTCCTCTTTAAAGTGCAGTGATTGGTCAGGCACCACAGCCAATCACCAGCTCTCCTTCCAGATACAGCTCAACAAAGGAATCTGGCTGAACTTTCTGTGAACTCTGTTAACCTCTTACTGACACTCATATTACAGTGTATGTCTGCAAAGAAAACATTTACATACGAGTCAGAGGCTGTAATAGGCTTCCATGAATAATTATGTCAATTAAGTGATTATGTTAATTATTTAGATTTCTAGTCAGTTTCTAGTGCTGCTAGACTTTCTGTTCAACACATTGTGTCAAAGTATTTCATAGTTGAGTATTTTTGTGCTTTTAACATGATTATTTGAATAAGTACTTAATTAACTACAAAAAACACCATTGAAATAAAGCAACATGCTACATATACCTGTTTTTTAACAAAAATATCCCAGCCATTTCAGACGACTGTTGCACACAGACACAAGGCTGTGGAGACAGAATTGCGCATGTTGTGTGTATAATTGGCCTTGTGCAGCAGATCTAACATTAGCCCTGCTGCCATGGGAACTTTAGGAATGAATGAACAGATTTGTGTCCTTCTTGCCAAGGTTAAAGCACTGATAATTTACCTGAACACCAATGGTGAGGTCTTCACGCATGACAGATTGCAAAGGACAGATTCAAAGATACATTCATATCAGCTTGTATTGATTTGCTGAATTCTAACCTGGAAAGTAATTGTTTTAATAAATGTATTAAAATTCAGCCTGCAAACTTTTAACATTGTTTACCCCCTACTTTTGTTCACATTTTTAGTCAGCAAAAACACAATGATGGCACTCTTAAGAAACAAAATAATGAAATAAACTACCATTTTCCTTTGATTTTCACAAGGTCACTGGTACAGACTGTGATACAGTTTACGATAACACTATTCATTAATTATTCATTGGTGATAGTGTCTTTAATTACAGTGGTGTTGGTATCTAAAAACTATCATTGTGTTCAGCCTTTTTTATTCTTGCGTAGATCGAAGCAAGATACTATAACTCCACTTTATAATACAGTATATCAATATGCGTTCTCAGTTTAATTTACAGAAGGTTCATATGCCAGGAATATATAAAGCCATAAATTGTAATACAGGTCCTAAACAGTTTTTTAGGATTAGTCAAATTTTTACGTTAATAATACAGGTCTGATATAATGGTGAATTCAGTTTTCAAGCATTAGTTTCACTTATTTATTTGCTTACGATATTATCTTTATATTTTAAAATATTTATTAATTTATTAAATGCTATTATTAAACTAGAGCTATAATTAAACTCTCCTCACAGGTCAAACAGAGAGTGTCAGATTGACCAGCACCATCGTAACCAGTGTCAGTACTGCCGTCTTAAGAAATGCTTCCGGGTCGGTATGAGAAAAGAAGGTCAGTGCACCAACCTAAATCATTTATAGATCCCAGTGTGAACAAATCCTCACCATCTACTGAAATAACTATCCTTAAACCTTTTATACATTAAAAACCTTTTCAAACATTTACTATCCCTAAACATTTTACTGCAAAAATATAGTTTATGCTGTCATTATTATAAATAGACCCTTGCTTTCATTTTTTTGTCTTTGCATTATTAATACATACATGTTACTGTCTAGCCACTACAACATAACAACCTCACACATAGCAAGGCAACATAATCCGGATCTTAATTTTTCCTCTTTGTCTGGTGCTTTGTATTTTTTCTTCGCAGCAGTCCAACGTGGTCGCATTGCTACGTCCCATGCAGGCATCAGTCCAGCCTCAATAGTTGGAGGCGGTGTCGAGGGTGGAGGAGCTCCGAGCATGAGTGGTGATTTTTTCAATGGTCTGGCTGTATCTGAACTGATTTCTCAGCTGTTGAGAGCAGAGCCCTACCCCAGGAGCCGCTATGGAGCCCAATGCAGTCAGCAGCTTCCCGGGTCCAACACCTCCATCATGGGCATCGACAATATCTGTGAGCTGGCAGCCCGGCTGCTATTTAGTACGATCGAATGGGCCCGGAATATTCCCTACTTCCCTGACCTACCTGTGTCAGAGCAGGTGGCCCTTCTTAGACTCAGCTGGAGTGAACTATTTATCCTGAATGCTGCCCAGTCAGCCCTGCCCCTCCACATGGCCCCTCTGTTAGCAGCTGCCGGTTTTCACTCCTCCCCCATGCCCGCAGACCGCGTCGTGTCCTTCATGGACCAGGTGCGGGTCTTTCAGGACCAGGTGGACAAGTTGACGCGGCTGCAGGTGGATTCTGCCGAATACAGCTGTCTGAAAGCCATCGCTCTCTTCTCGCCAGGTGAGTTATTGAGCTTAATATATTTAAATTATTTTTTACTGTATGCCTAATTACTATTGCTTAACCCTAAGTGTTATACTTTGGCAAGTACAACATGAATAATACTTTCAATCTGCCTCTTAAGAAGAGGTGTCCTATCACTTTTCTAAGCAGTGTTAAATAAAATGGGTGAAAATACCGCACAGATTTACAGTAATTTTCATTTAGTGACCAGAATATCACAGAAAGTTAGAGGTGGACTATTTTTACATGGGCCGGTCAAAAAAGTAATTACATAACCACACTCAGAACACCTTAGTAACCACACAGTAATGCCCTGGCAACCGCCCACTACATCTCTGCACCATGGCAGTTCATTTTCTGCATAGCTAAGCACCACTTCAATTTTGTCCAAAAATACAAATATTCTAGTATCATTTTTAACACCATAGCACCAAACTCCAGCACATCCTCCCATTTTGTAAAAAGCAGCTTATTCAGTTTCTTTGTATGAAGCCTATATCTTTAAAGGAGGAAAACATTGTCAAATGCACTGTCTGTATTGATTACCTTCTGCAGCTGTGTTGTATGTAAACTCATGCGTGTTTCCTGCAGATGCGTGTGGGCTGTCAGACCCTGCACACATTGAGAGCCTGCAGGAAAAGGCTCAGGTGGCCCTGACTGAGTATGAACGCATGCAGTATCCAGGTCAGCCCCAGCGCTTCGGCAGACTTCTGCTCCGACTGCCCGCCCTGAGAGCTGTGCCCGCCAACCTCATCTCTCAGCTCTTCTTCATGCGGCTGGTTGGCAAGACGCCCATCGAAACGCTTATCCGGGACATGCAGCTCTCCGGAAGCTCCATCGGTTGGCCGTATGTGCCTGGACAGTAGATGAACAATTGGAGGGCTTTGTGTTCTATCTCAGGCTTTTCCCCCATGATTCAAAATTAACTGCATGGAGAGATGTTGGTTTTGTGTCTTGTTGGTCATGTATATACAAAACAATTAAAAGGTGACTGGATGACACATGTTCCTATGCAGTTTATCTGAGCCATGACGACTTGCATCATCAGCATCAACAAATTACCAAATATGGGTTTGTGTGCTGACATGTGACATTGATCCAAAGTGTTTATAATAACTTCTAATTAAGAGCTGTAGTGAACTATTTTTAAGGTATAGTGTAGATGTACATTAAGAATCTTTTAAATACTGCATTTCAGAGACAAAAACGTTGGGATATATACCATATACTTGAAAAAATTTGTGGTAAACAGTGTTTGAAATGGAATACTAGCATACTGCATACCACACTGTACTGTACTTTATATTGCATATTTTTTTGTATGTGTATATTAAGTATGTGAAACTGTATACAATATGCAACCGTATATGCCTCAAACTGTAGAACACCACATTGATGTCACAGGACTTTATTATGTTGCATGTTTAACGTGGTGTTTAGATATTTCAGAAATAAATAGGATTATTTGACATTTTAAATTAAGGTTCTGTGATCTGATCAAATAATCAGCCAGGAATGAGACTACAGCAGATATTTCTTCCAGTTTTTTTTACTACGCTTTACACAAGAGTGAACACAAGCACAGTATTCTGTGTAGTGTGCTTTGGCTGCATACTGCACATTTGTCTGGTTTTAATCAGTTCTATACACTTTATTACTGGGGTTAAGAAATAGTGTAAAATTTTACATTGCTGACTGTGGAAAGCATCAAATATTGATGCAAAAATAAACAAACACACAAGCTCTTATGTAAGACCATTTGTAAACCTGAATTTTCTTGAGTATATTGATAAATAAATCAAATAAATAAATTGCAAACAAATTTAATTTATTTTTGCTTAAGCTTTTCAGTAGCACTTAGTGATGTTAGTGATGTGTCATCTCAAGCACATAACAAGAAATAATAACATACTCATAGGTTTATAATACAAACCATTGATTAAAGGGTCAATGCCATATAACAACACGGATTTAAAAAATCTAAATGATTTGGTTATACACACAGCATGTTTGATTTTTTGTAACAAAAGTTATATTTGTAAAATAAACTGCTTTCACCTTTTTCTAAAATGAAGCAAAAATACTTAATAAGGGTTTTTCTACAACACTGCGCATAAAGATATTATTTAAGTTATTGAATGTACACATTTCATTCGTTGAATTTTGCTCACCTTGCAAAGGTTTCAGATATGAATTCCTCAATACCTCAAATGAGCTTTTAAACAATTATACAGTATAGAATAAATAACAAAATATTTAAATACTACTTACCTCACACACATTTTGTAGATGCATGTTACTTACACTAGAAAGCAAAATTATTTTCCTGTTGCCCCGTTTTGTTGAACGTAGGTTATAAAGAAGGACACAGCGTCCTCTTCTGGTGAGTAAGTGCTGGTGCCTTTTTTATGTCACATTGAGAATACCGTCATCATCTGTCGTCGTAGATATGTCCGAAATATGTCATAAAACTATTGTGATATGTTCAGGTGATAAATTTGAGTAAATAAATCAATGATTTTGACGAACAATATAAGTGAACTAGAAAGTAGATTTTACACGCAGAATGCCTGTAGTGCAGCCCAGCCTCTATGTGACACACAAAGGGGAGGAACCCATCACTCTCACAAAAGCACTCTAACAGTCGCCCGAGACCCCGAATAGGAGATAAAAGATATTTTCCGTCCCGAAAATGTCGTACATACCCGGTCAGCCTGTCACAGCCGTTGTGGTGAGTTTGTATGAGTCTCAGAAAGTTTTAGCATGTGAAGCTACAATAGCATTAGTTAAGCATTTCGTTGTGCTCCCTCTTTCAGTGTAAACGCGGATACGGGTTCATTCGAATACATTAAACTGAGACAGCTGTTCAGTTACACACTACATTCCCCGCAAAAATAAACTACGAAATACCAAAACAGTTTAATCAAGTGATTTGACTTTGAGATAACAGTTTAGTGTGCGGAAAATGTTAGCCTGTTAGGCTAATGTTAACGAGAGTTAAATACTATTAATTATCCATAATTGCTTAACAATATTTATTTTTTATTGTAGCACATCAGTACAATTATTGTCGGTATTTATACATTCTTTAACATATTCAGTATTTATATAAGTGACACGACAGATGACTAATTAATAAAAGTTGTATAAGCAAACTAGAGCAACATAGAAGAGAAAATGTGTTGATTGAAATGACCAGCATGCGATTCTTAAACTGTTTTTTGGGGACTTTAAATGGTTATTAAACTAGCATACATTTAAATGAATCCATTTAAGTCACCCAGGTGTGAGCTAAGCAGGTGTGGCTCATGCTGTGCAGGTAGTGCTGCCATATAAGGTCATAAACAGCTGCAGCTGATGGCTGTCTCAAATCTGCTCACCAGGTTTATGGAAGCGTAGTGTGTGCTTAATGATATAAACTAGCTTATGAGCTGATTTTCTTTGTGTATTTCAGCAACGAATTGAAATTCACAAGCTGCGGGATGGTGATAATTTAATATTAGGATTCAGCATTGGAGGTGGAATAGACCAGGATCCAAGCCAGAATCCATTTTCTGAAGACAAAACAGATAAGGTGAAGAGCAACTAGGAATATTCTGTCTTCACAAGCAAAGATTAAAACATAGGTGTTTCTCAATTCTTATTTGTGCGTCCTTGTTTCTTTTCTCACCTTGCAACGACAGTAGGAAGAGACAAAAAACACTCATAATTTCTCTCCTTCTCAAGGTGCAATTAGAGAATTGAAAGCTCGTTTAACATGGGCTGCAGGATTGGGGAGCGAGGAAACAAAGAAGCATCAATCTGAGTTTTGAGAAACATCCCATGTTTCATAAAGTCAGATTTTGAATTTTGCTGTGCTAGTAGTGAAGTCAGTGATGGCAACACCCTTGTAACTTATGTCATAGGGGATCTATGTGACGCGTGTTTCTAAAGGTGGACCAGCAGAAGTGGCTGGCCTTAGGATGGGAGACAAAATCATGCAGGTGAGAGATCTAAACCTATCAGCCATATACAGCTATCAAACTATACATTTTAGTTTTTGTAAAAAAGGAACAAAATATGAACGCTAATGGGTGTGTCCCTTATTTTTGTCCAGTAAGATTTCATCAAATACATCAGCTAGCTATAGAAAGTAGCAAATTTTGGTTCTGTCATGTAAACTGAAGGCTGTTAACAGTTTAAACAAAAGGGAACCCTTCAATATTTCCTACCCATATTTATTGTTTGAGTGATAGAATTAAATTTGAAGTCTTTAAACTTTATTGATCTATGAATAGCTCCCCCATCAGGTTGTGAAAACAAGCAAAATTGAAAGCATAGTGGAAGTCTATTAAACTTACCTTAGTTGATCTTAACCTTTTATCACCACTAAGTAGTCTCAATTTATTGATTTCTTGCTTTGTAATGAATTCAGTTTTGCTTTACTTCATATTAATTTTGCACCAAAGCCTTTAAGGAAAACACTACATCATGTGTAGTGTTATTAGTAGTGTCATTATGTTTTTACATTAGCCAATAACAAAAAATAAGTCTCAGAGGAACAAGATTATAATCTGTAAAATAAATCTACTGCACACGTTTACACTGTCATTTTACCATGTCTTGAAAGTGAAATAATCATATATATGATTAATTAGTATAAAATGTCTATGCATGTAACTTACACTGTGAATGTTGAAAACAGGTGAATGGGTGGGACATGACAATGGTCACACACGATCAGGCCCGAAAAAAACTCACTAAGAAGAATGAAGATGTGGTTAGACTTCTCATCACTAGAAAATCTCTGGAGGACACAGTTAGACACTCTATGATGTAACAGTAATGCAGATCTTAAACACACAAATTCGAGCAAATGAATGTCGCTATTGATTAATCATATGTTCATTGCATGATGTTTAAAAAAAAACGCTTGTCAGCCAAAGAGTGATGCCAAAAACCCATTCAGACTGTCAGTATGAATGACTCAATCAACTTAATCACCTCTGTTATGAATTGGATGTATTGAACTCTTAAACACACCAGTATAAAGATGTAAGGCAGGTCTGTACTGTCAGATATGATTGCTCTCGAATAGGAATGGTATAAATGCATTGTACACATTCTGTAATTTGCATTTCTAATTTCATATATGCTGTTAAAGCACTGCTTCTTACGTTTTCTAAAGGTTTTTGGAATAATATTTTAAGCCAAATAATACATCTGTACTACATGCTTCCATACTCGTACTCAAAAATACTCCGGAAGGTGTTGTGGCGTTTGTAAACATCATATAATTTTATTCATAGTTCATGATTATTATTCTGATCGTTTTCCGTATTTCATATTTAAAACACCTGTTAATAGAATGTGCAAAAGTAAGCAATGCAGGTTTTTTATGACTGTCAGAACACACAACTGTACTTTTATGACCACTAATTTTGCTGTTATTATGTGGGATTTTTTTGTTTTGTAACCCATTTAATCGCCCTCTGATCATTAGCATGTGAAAGGTGAGCAGCCTTATTTGTATTTGGCACCTGTATTGCTGCAAGGCACAGTAACACTGCAGTTTTGTATTTAGCTGTACTTTGCCTTTTTTCAGATCTCCTACACTGTTTTAAAAATGTTTTTTATACATACCTTTTGACATTTGATTGTATGAAGATATATTTTCACTTACGGGAATAAAAGTGTCTGATTGCACTTTTGGTTTGTGAGTTTTAATAGTGATAAAGAGTCTGGTTTAAAATAAGCTGACAGTTCTACACACTAAGGCTTTGTCTTTACTTTAAGGATTAAAGTAGTGAAGGGACATTTTGGAGAAACAAATCTATTTCCTGACCTTTTGCTGTTTGTTCAGGCAGTTTTGTACTGCAACACATTCATCTTTTTAATGTTCACAGACAAAGGTGACCATGCAAGCAGGTGTCTTATAATACAACTCATGATGTGCTCTTAAAGTAGAGCTATGCAGTAATAAAACATTAAACTCTGGTTTAGATTTTAATACATGTACAGATGATATGACATACTATATAACATAGTACAGAATACTAAAATCACCACCAACCACCAAATTAACTAGCCACATACCACATACTTTGGAATGAAATGCTTTAATGGAACAAATTGTTTGAACCAAAGTGTTTAGTGGCGTTAAATAAGAATAGTATGCAAAGCTCCAGGGGTGTAATTTCACCATAGAAATTTTGTTCCAGAAAAATCTCATTTTGGAACATGTCTGTGTAAATCATGTTTGTGAATCATGATTCAAGTACTAGTTAAATACCACATACTTTAGAATGAAATGCGTTTATTGAACAAATGGATAGAACCAAGTTTAGTTGGAGCTAAATAAGTATGCAAAGCTTCAGGGAAAAAGTGAAAGAGAATAATTGGAATCAGGTTTGGGTTTGATCTGTCCTGAAAGCAAAGTACAATTTAGACTCTAACATACCTTGCACTAAAGTGCAAGATGAAGAAAGATTTCAGAGGGCCTGGGAAGAATATTTCTAATGACTTCCATACAGTCATGCACATTAATAGAAGCATGTCAGCTTCTAATTAAAAGTAGTGAGTGCTGTATAAACACCAGTATAAGGGTATTCTGCAGAACCTTTTAATAAAAAAAGATGTGACAGTTAAACATTTGAGCAAATATATAAAGTACAGTAGGTTAAACAGAAGAAATGTTGTATTTCAGCATGTAGCCCTGACATAAATTACAATAAAAAGCTGTTGCAGGATATTTAGCAAAACCAAAATGAAGCTGTGTAACCTTTTTACATGTATTATAATTTTTCTTTGCTACTTTCTTTGAGTTTAATATTTAACAGTATATGATTATCATTTCTTTGTGTGGCTTCTTATCTTGAAACCTTGAGGGGCAGTTTCAGCCCGTCTGGTAAAATGTTATAAATAGACACTGTAACACCAATTGAATCTTAAACCTAGCAACACAAATGATCTTCTATCGTTTACCTAATTTTTCCTCTTTCGTTTTTAGATGACTCTTTTGCATCTTAAAAACATTGCATTAAAGATAAAATATCAATCATCCAAAAAAAACACTTGAGTTCAGAAGTCAGAAGTAACCAATAGTTTTGTGAATTTAGAGTTTTCTACTGCTTAGTAAGTAATTTAAGATGAATACACTGCATTGCACTTTAGTAAGCTTAGCACAGCCTTATAAAGCTTTGTGCTACATTTTGTCTTGCTACACTGAGCTAAATGTTGTATTGAAGGTATTTCGTTTTGTTTTTTATTCAGTGCATGAGAGTGGCACAGAGCTACAATACATGTAGATATATAATGTTTAACTTTCCGGAAGTGATCGTTCTTACCAACAAAATTTAACCACACCAACTTAACCAACAGGGTCTCATTCCATTCCATACCAAATTCCTCCATTCCTTCATGAAAATCCATGAATGCAGACCCAAACTTAAACCTTTAACCCTGATCACTGCAAGTATTTGGAGGATTATTGAATTACAGGTTTATCAAAAGAGAATATAGTATAAAAGGTCTAAGACACCGTGTAGGTAGGTGAGTAGGTAGATCGGACTAGAAGGTTTCTATGCTTTGCAGGGACTTGCAATACACATAATGACTTTCATACTGAACAAACTGTATATTCTGTTCCCTAACTACCCCTAAACATAACCCTCACAGAAACATTTTTGCATATATACATTTTCAAAAAAGCATCATTTAGTATGTTTAATAACCAATTTCCCTTGTGGGGACTGCTGGGTGGTTCCAATGCACAATGTAGGTGTTTGTGACTTTTGCCACCCTTGTAGGGACATTTGGTCCCCACAATGGTAGAAAAACAAGAAAACACACACACAACACTTAGAGAGCTGAAAGCTGGACCCTAACAATTCCTCACGCAGGCACGTTTTCATGATAATGAGAAAAGCATATATACAGTGCTGCTTGAAAGTTTGTGAACCCCTTGAGCTGTTCAGAATCTTCTGTTGTTTTACCATGATTTTTTTGTTTTACCATCACCTGCTTTTTATAAATTAAATGTCAGATGTATGTTGATCAATTRCATATGTTTGTTTAGAGGGAATTTTTTGAGTAGCCAAAAAACTACATGAAAGATTGAATTATTATATGTGCAAAAGTAAGTGAAGCCCCAGCTGCATTGGTAAAGTCAAGTGGATACCCGATTCAGGTGAAAGCAGGAGTTAATCAGACCAAACCACTGATTAAAAGAGAGAGGAAACTAACCAAACCACTGTAGTACCAAGGAGTCAAAGAATGCCAAGAGGAAAGGAGATATCTGAGGACATCAGGAAGAAGGTGATGACACCCTATCAATCTTGGGAAGGCTATAAGACCATCAGAATTAGTTAACTGTCACCCTGTTGGAGACTGCTAACATCCAACTTAGCTTAGGGTTTTGTAAATTGTAAACTTCTAATATTTTTATTGTATATATTTTATGTATGTATGCATTCTACTTCTTGTGCATGTTGTCTGAGGTTCAAGGTACTATTGCAAATCCCTTATACCCCTGTCCCATAAGATGCAATCTATTATATCAGTGATTCTCAAACTTCTTCAGCAGGAGGCCCCCTGGTTTAAGGTGAATCCTTTTGTGCCCCCCCCAAAAGAAAACTCATGACAAAAATATTGTCAAACTTACTATTTTACTTTAAGAATTTTGGATTACACCAAATACAAAAGACTTTATACAATGCCGGAACATCAATTGTCTTTGTAGCCTTATTCTCTGATATTAAAAATGTGTATAATAAAAATATTTTATTATTGTTTTTAAATATTTCTATTTTTTAAATACATAATATTTTACAAAGGACAATCCTGATTGCATACAGGTAAAGGTTTTAAAATAATTTCCTAAACTAGAAATTTCAATTTCTATCCCAGTTTGAGAACCACTGTATTATATGCCATCCCTGTGTAAACTAGAATGCATATCTTGCTCAATAATTTTGTGGTTTTATCGGTTCTGTCAACTCTTTATTCATAAACATACTATAAACTTAGTATACCTAATTAGTCTTATACATCTCACACATATTATTTGCCATAATACCATTAACATGTCTGACATTTGTTCTCTTTCATTATTATTCTTTGTTTTTTTTGTGTAAAGCTGTTTTAAAGCAATGTAACATTGTAAAAAGCACTATATAAATAAAATTGAATTGAAAAAGTTAACTACTAAATGTAGTACAGTGGGTATGCCCTGTACAAAAACTTCTTAGAGATTAAATGGAGAGTACATTTCTATATAAACAAAAAAAACTCAATAAATTCTTTTTGTTTTTTATAGCTCTATATTCTTACTGTCTCATTTGTTTATAAAGATCTAGGACAAAGTTAATACATAAATAAACCTTAAGTAAGATCTCTTTTAAGTCTCCTGATCTAAGCAATAACATTGACTTTTGGAATATACTATACTGCAAAATAATAACAACCATTTACACAACACAGACTGTTTTTAATAAATAAAGTGTTTGTTACTAGTAAACTTCAGTGCACTGTATAAACATGATGTAATGTCTGTGCTCTGTGGGGTGCTGCTGGGTTTACCTCTGAGACCTCATAACCTGACCATCGGGGAGGTGAAGTATTTTTCTCTCTGTGGAGAGCTGCTTATGAGTAGGGTACTTCAGATGCTTGTTCTGCCCCTTATCATCTTCAGTCTGGTCACAGGTGCAGCATCACTTTCCAGAGTCATCAGTATAAACTAAAGACGGTGTTAACATGCATGTCTAGGTGGAAGTATACACAAGATGAACTATAATCTGTTTTAATCAGAACATTAATTATTAGTGCTTTAGTAAATGCTCAACCATAACCTTTGTTTTTAGGTTAGTCACTGCATGTTTTGTTTTTTGCATCCAAAATGAATCTCCTCTTTAGACAGCAAGGCTTCTGTAAAAATGGAAATTCGGGCAATCGTTTACTATATGTGGCTACCTTTATCGCAGTTTTCATTGGTATTATCATGGTGATTATAATCAGGCCAGGTAAAATGAGCGGGGACAGTCCAATGACCTCTAGTGGCAGTATTGAGCCAGTGCAGGCAGCTGACACCTTTCTGGATCTGATAAGGTGAGGAGAAAGTCAGGCCTGGAAAGTGCAATCTGTGTTGTTTTTGGAGATATTATAGGGTTAAATATTATATTATATCTGATTCATCTCACTCCTACAGAAACATGTTTCCACCAAATCGGTTGAGGCCTGCTTCAAACAGGTTTGCAAATCCTAGTTTACTCCATCTATCTAACTGTCACGTTTACAGATGTTACTAACGGTCCATCTTTTCTTCCAGTACAAAGACAGTTTATACAAGAAAACTGTCCAGTACAGTTTATACAAGAAAACGGTGCTGACCAAAAACATCACCATTACAGTCAATGCGACAGAAAGCATTGACTGTGAAAGCAACTCCACTAATATCCAGACATCCAACATAAGCACAATCCTGCAAACCATCCAGGAGACTGTGGTAGAGGTGGTCCCCATTTCTGGTTCCTCTAATGGGGTGAACGCCCTGGGGCTGGTGGTCTTCTCCATGTGCTTTGGATTAGTGATGGGGAACATGAAACCGCAGGGTGTTACGCCCCGTCCAGGGTGAAGGTGCAACATGAAAGAGGGTGAAGACACAGGGAGTTTTGAAAAGCAAATAAACAGTATTTTAAAGAAAACAATGATTTTTCTTTACAATAGAAGTGGGGGAATTATGACATCAGGAGCCGACAAGGCCAAAACAACAGTTAGTTCCCTAACTGCCTGTGCAAAAACAATCAATAAAAGGTTTCAACAAAAATGGCATCGGTCTCCCTACCTCCCCAAGAATACTATATACAATTATTTACAAGTAGCAAGTCTAAACAGGCAGTCCAGAATCCATGTAAAGGATCTTGAGTGTTTAACTCTCTCACAGTTAAACACTCAAAAAGAACACACACAGAATCTCAGTCTTACTAACACATGCAACTAACTAGCAGAGTGATGGAGAGGCAAATGAGCACAAAAGCTGAAGCAGGAAGTGATGATGGGATCTTATATAGGCAGCCGGGAGTTAGCTGACCAGGCAGGGTGTGGCACCAGTTAGAGGAACCAATCAGACGTCATCCTGCACAGAAACATACACAATACTTCCCAAACAGAACAAAACACAGAAATAAAACATAAGAGATGTAACAAGAGTCAGGCTCTGTGGGACTTCTTCAATTGCCTGAATGAGGCTATAATGTGCTTGGTGGCCATCATTATTTGGTTAGTGTATTATTTACTTTTGCTGCAGAGGTTTTTTGTTTAGTCTTACATACACCTGATACATAAAGGAATGAAACGTTATTTTGAAAAATTATTGAAAAATCTGTTTAAAATGATGGACACATACAAGAGGAGGCTGTAGTCATATCAGTGGCCTATAGAGAAGCTGTTTTATTTTACATGGCGTGGGACAGACATGTTAAGATCACATGACCAGCTGAATACTATTTGCTTTATTTAGATTATCTCTCTGTTATTGCACACTATCATTTTGATAAACCAGTAAATTAAGTATTTTTACAACATAAAGCTTTTGCATGATGCTACACCCAGCCAGTTGAGCCATGTATTGATTACAGATGTATTTAAAATGTATGTTACTTTACATTTATGTTACCTTAAATAATATCAATATCACTATGTTAAATAGTGATATTATGTGTTAAATCATGTTAAATCAACATACTGTAGTAAATGCACTGTTTATGCATGGAGAAATGACTGGTATCTGAACACCTTTACTGTAAAATGACCCTTTTGGGCAGGTACGCTCCAGTGGGGATCCTCTTCCTGATTGCTGAGAAGATTGTGGAGATGGACCTTGCCCAGGTGGGAGGACAGTTTGGGATGTACACTGTGTCCATCATCGTCAGGCTGCTGATCCATGGCTGTTTGTTCTGCCTCTGCTCTTCTTTGTTGTGACCAGGAAGAACCCCTACACCTTTGCCGGGCTTTTTCAGTCCCTGATCAACGCTTTGGGAACATCCTCCAGGTAACTGCTATGGTGGATGGGGTACAGAACTGAACTGAGACGCTAGCTCACTAGGGAACAGCTGTTAGAGATGTTCCTTAGGATCCCATGAAATTACAATTATTACATTTGTTGAAATAAATTCTTATTGGAACTTTAGTTTTTTATTGTCAAATCTGAATATAAATAAATTACCTTCATTCACTACCAATTGATGGTTGAAAGGAAATAAAGTATCCTTTTTAGTACAACAAAGTTACACACTGATTCATATCTGATTCATTGCATTTCTAAAACATCTCTGTAACAACACAGTATAGTACGGTTCAGGCTCAAGGGTACAATGGTGGTAGAATTAGTAACTCTATGTTGCATCTCATAAACTTTTCCTGTTTCCTTTCTGTAAGCCTTTCTTGTATTTTCCTGTTTCTCAGCTCTCACAAAATCAGGCCAGCTATGAAATTAATTTGCACACATATTAAGCTGATACATTTTTTTTCTCTTCAAATTAAATTAGGAGAAATTCCTAAAAAAACAAATGCACTGTATGTTTTCTTTATAGTAAAAAAAATCAAGTTTTCTGTTTTTGACAACAGTACTCTTCTACACCATGCATACATTATGTATACATTACATAGCCATGTACATCATATATAATATACAATTCTCCCCTCATTCCAACTATTTTCCCTGTGGACTAATGTTAATGAAACATGAAACGTGTTTTGCTGTATTAAAAAGCCCTTCTTCCAGTATCACGGCAACCGCTGCCAGCAATGGAGTAGCAGGCATCCCTCAGGCTGGGCTGGTTACCATGGTGATAGTATTGACATCGGTGGGACTGCCCACAGAGGACATTACACTCATCATTGCGGTGGACTGGTTCCTGTGAGTCTCTCTCAAATGTCACGTTGAAGCATACAGCTCCAGTAGAGAGCACTCTTCCAAAGGTTATTGATACATAATGCAGACCACTAATCCTAAGGACAGTTGACACTGTCGACCTATTGCGCTTTCATAATAAAAGCATTGGACTAAAGAAACTGTCTTTCCTGCTGACCCAACGCTGTATCCTAAAAGTTAAGGTAAAATTGGTGTTCGCTAAGGCAACTATTGCTCAATGAGATTTTAAACAAACCACTATTATAAAATACTAAAGTCTGACTTTGAATGTCTGATAAACGAGGTGAAAACCAACGGGGTGGGCTAATTTGAACTAACCACTCAGATTACTGCAGATTAGCTACTACATGCTAAAAAACTTTGAGGATTTTAGAAACTACATAGCAATGTCTTGGACACCCTAACATTGCGACCATGGTTTTTTAACAGGGAGCACAAGCAGTACCTTAGCATTATTTTTTAATCAATAGTTTAAAAAATGTTCTTGCCTATTTGCGAGCATTATTTTTGTCTGCAGGGACAGACTCAGGACCACCACTAATGTGCTGGGAGATTCGTTTGGGCTGGGATTGTTGAGCATCTGTCACGACAGGAACTCCAGAACCAAGATGTCGAAATCAGCAACTCTGTGATGGAGGAGAACGTTAAGCCGTACCATCTGATCTGTCAGGAGAATGACTCTCTGAAACGCCAAAATAGTGAAACCACCATGTAACGGCCACATTCAGATCTTAAGCACTGTTAAACAATATGACAATGTGCTCAATCAAATATTGTAAACAACACATATCAGTGATGTTCATAACATGAGAAAATGAAACATCAATCCAAATTATGATTTGTGGTTTTATTTGGAAAATGGCACCCAATAAAATTAACACTATGCTAGTTTTATACAAAAATACTAATTTGAGACTGTTTATGTCACATTTATGTCTTTGCAAATTGTTATTATAGTATAGTTAATGAAGTTGATGTTATTAAACCAGCATAATTACAATGTATTCCATATGTTTGAGCTATTACATCATACACATGATGCCAGACTTAATGACATCACAAAATAACTTTTTTAAAGAACAAAGAGTTACTTTGATGTTCATATGATGCTGAATAGCATTGTAACCTTTATATATATATATATATATATATATATATTTTAAATCTGTTATACTATGTATAATACTTTTCCCTTTGTGTTATGTTATAGACTGTGAAGTATGAAAAGTATAATTGCTCCTAAAAGGGCTTTCAGTGAAATTATTTTGACACGTAGAGAAAGTATTATCAAGTAAAAGGTTATTAAGTAATACATTTTTATGGTTAAATCTAAAAGTGAGTTGCCTAGTTGTTTAGATATTTTACCTAGTTATTTAGTTTGGGTTTACCAGCTAATTTATATTGTGGTGTGCCAGTTAATTGTGGATGTTTATAACACTATGATACATTTTCCAGCTCTGTTAATATCCACCCACCCCAGGCCATCAGTGTGCCTGGTTGAAGCAGTTTAATCTTTACAAAGGCCAATAACTTTCTGCCATGCTGCCAGTGCTAGTATTCTTGTATAATCCTCTCATCATTCCTCCGTTGCTTTTGATAGTAAGTATATAACTGTGTATAAACACACAGGGATATAACTAGGCTATTTGTAAATAACGTGTGAAAATGAAATTGTATCATTTAATATTGTAATTTATATAGGGTATACTGAGTAAATTTTAGACGTGTACAGTTAAAACATGTTAAATAACACGTGTACAGGAAGACTAAGTTTACCTTTTCAAGTTAGTGTTAGCATATTTTTATTGTTGGCTTGGATAATGATATTTTAAAGCCTGTAAGGTATTAAAATAAATAAATGTCTCGGGATAAATGTCTTACAGTATGCGTTGCTTTATAGCATACGCAGGAACTCCCTCTAGTGGTGTGTGGTGGTATGATAAATTGAGGCCTACTGTAAATGCATACACATAAACTTAAAACAGTCCACTCACTGGCCCACAGCATGGACATATATATCATGTTAATGGAAAAATGATGTATAGAAGTCGTCTGTCACAAAATATGTGACATTTCTTTAATAAAGATGTGCTTTTCCTGAGATCCTTTTTAGAACAGTGACATTAATTAACAGACATCACTATAAGTAATTCATTACCTTTACACTTACACTGGAGTTTTTACCTGGTTCATGGTAATCTTCTTTCTTTGAAGAGACAAAAATAGTCACAAATTAAGGTAATATTGACTGTGAATAATGTGGTGTGGTGCAATAATATTTGCAGGCTAAGGCCATTACTAGCCATTTCTTCAATGATCAAAACAAAAACAAAAAAACACATTTTGCATAAATTGTATATTTTTTATAATGTTTTTTTACAAGGTCAATTAAACCTAAGCTAAACTAAACTAAACTAAACTAAACACAAGAATGTACTGTGTGTAATTATATAATTATGTAGGTCTTTAGTGTAAGGCTTAGTTATTATATAAATAACTATTGGTACTTTCCAGATTGTAAGTCCATATTTAGGATTGGGGCTAATATAGTTTATGAATCAACTATTGGAAAAACCTAACCCAGGCTACTAACAGACCTGGTTCTTTAGATCTGACTGTAGGTAAAATACGATTTCTTTTAACTTAAAAAAAAAATTCAAATGAATTGAAAAAATAAATTTGACAAAGTCAGATTTTCCCAAGATTTTTAAAGAAGCCCCATGTATCTATTTTTTGAAATAATTTTGTTTTATATTTATAATTATATTTAGATATATTTAGAATATTTAGGGAGAGAGACCCAAACAGTCTATTACAATTAAAACAGTTTAATTACAGTTTTTATTTTTATATATAAAAATCAGTTGTGTTTTAACATACACAAGAGAATCTGTAATTGCACTATAAATCATTGAGAACAGTCATACCAGCTGGACTATAAATTACTATACATAGCTGCAGAGATTATGGACAACCTTATAGTAACAAGTCTCAGAGAAGAATACTTTGGCATATAGATTAACAGTCATTTGAAAGGACATCTAAATATCACAATATATCTGGATAACATACTGCTTGGTAGTGAAAGTTATGAGTCTACATATATTTTCTTATATAAGAAAACAGTGACACACAAGAGAAGGCTGGAGTTTCACAGATCACCTTTCCATCCTCACACTTCACTTGGTCTAAAAACAAATAAGACGATAAACAAACAGTTGTGAACACTAAATAAAGCACTGGCATTTCAGTGGAGTTCTAACACTTGAAGTAGGGCTGTCACAGTATCAGATTATCATTACATCATTATCATGGTAATGATTTTACTTTCAAAAACAAAAATAAAAAACAGTAATGCTGTCAGTTCATCTTTAGTTTTGCCCAATGAATCACTCCAATATGTGTATTGAGGCAGACAGAGTTTGTATTCAAATATGAGCACCTACTGTGTTTCTGAGTGTCAACCAGAAAATGGTGCAGAATTATTTACAACATTATTGTATGTGTGCAGTTAACACAATATCATAGTTATTATTATCATGGCTATTGTCAATACTGGTATATTGACACCCCTTGAACAAAACCAACCAGCTCAGATGAATTACAACAAAACATCTGATTTGAAGTCAGTTTGAAAATTAGAAAAAAACTACACTGTATACAAACTACTACTACACAAAGACTGTATAATTATAATTTTAAAATGAAAATAAACCACTTATCCCATAAAGCATGGTAAATGATATAAATATATTTGAACACACAAACTGTTTGAGGGTATACAGTGACAGACCCAATTAAGTAATTCTTTTATACTTTATGGGAATGACCGATGGCTGTTTTTTTAGCATGTTTCTTGGTTATACCTGATTGGTGGATCTATTTTCAGAATTATGGGTAATACACAGTAGTTCTATACCAGGAAGTCAGAAATGAAACTATTTTTAAATTTACTGACTTACGGCTTAAAATTCTCATGGCATACTTTAAAAGATGTATACATTATTACTAACCATCACTTTATTTATAGAGAAAATGAATGGCACTATTACTTCAGTAACACCACTGAGCTGTATTTACCTTGTTCATTTTTTGAGAATTAACAACAGCGACCTGTCAAACAGAAAATAATGCTTCAAAAACATTAATTTTCTCGACCACAATAAGTTTTTGTTAGACAACGATAAATTGTTAGACACTGTGGATTCAGTCCCTTGAAACCACAAAAATCTTACCTCTGACATCACAGGGAGATTCATATGCGGCTGTAGCCACATGGTCCTGTGGGCTTTGGCTCTCTGCCTCTGGAACAGTTTCCGTAGTAACCTCTTCACGTTCCTGTCCCTTGGATCGGCACATTTTACTGCCTTTTTTGTGTACAATCTGCCATGATTGTAAGTCAGGCAAGAACATCAGCACCAAGCCCTCTGACTCACTCTTTACATACAGCAAATCGCAAATCTCTTAATCTGCTATGCTTCAAGTCAGTCTGGGCCAAATTAAAGAAACGGTTTAGGCATTGTACACCAGGCCTGATTGAATTCTTTTGCTCCACCTGTCTAACAATATGCTCTTAGTAATAAAAATCTGACCTGCTTAGACAGCAATGCCTGCAAGCTTTAATAGGGCATACTGTCTATGATTGTTTCAGGATTCCTGGAATACTCACATGATGGCTTTTATGCTGCAGTCTGGCCCCTCAGTCTGTACCTCAAACCTCAGGACATCTTTGGTCCGGACCTTGCCGTGAGAGTACCGCATACAGCACTGAACATCTCTCTGCATTTGGACACCTTTCCCTGGTATGCAGATAAACCAGATTCAACACAAATTCACACCTAGAACCAGCAATTCAGATCAGGATTCAAATCAGCAAGTCCAGCATCGTAACTGAAATTATGCACTTCACTAACATGCTTAACAGTTTATGGAGAAAATCAGATTTCATAAACAGATTTGGACTCCTTTACATGGCAGCAGTTACTTCACACAGCTCTTGCACCACCATCCTAAAACATGAAACTCCAGCATCTGGGGCTTCTACACCAGTCTGGCAATCAAAGAATTGTCTCTCTTCTGCCTATTGAGATCTGGGTCCTGTCTCATTCCGACATTACAGTAAAACACAGAAGAGAGTTTCACCTTACCTTCCAGGCAGCCGAAGAGCACAGCAGAGAGGAAGAGGATGGAGATGGTCTGCAATAACATGGTGGAACCTCAGAAGCATTTAATCCTCCGTTCTGCCTGCTGTCCTTCTCGTGGTGTTTTTATTTCTCTCTCCCTCCCTTTCACTCTCGCTTTTTTTCTCTCACGCGCTAACACACCCACAGTCTCCTCACTCCCCCCTCGTGTGCTGTTTTCACAGTCGTAGCCTCTCTGTCGAGATACAGTATGCACAACTCTCTCCAATTAACACAGCAAGCTATTCAACTGATGTGCATGCCATAATCACTGCAGTTTTTAGAGCATCACCACTGTTTTGCCTGGGAATTTACATTTGCAAAGCTCTCAATAACACAATGCAAAATTCTTCAAAAATTCCAAATAAAGATGAAAAACAGCAGGCAAAAATGAAATATGGCCCTGAAGTGGAATGTTTAATGAAAGGACAAAAATGTTGGAGCTGGATTAACAGCAGTCCTAATGTCTGTATTGCAAAGGGTGGAGTATGAGAAAACATTTGAAAAACTGCAACATCAGGAATCAATATGGGTATGTGTGTGCAGATGTTTAGAGCCTGTCCTTATGTCAAGTTTTTAAATCGTGTGGAGAGACTTGTGTTGGACCTTTATGGTTTTGGTATACCTGAGATCATTAGATGAAAAAAATATGCCATCCGCATGTCCAGAGTGTGTGTGCAGACAGGCATGCAAGAGTTCAGCTGTAAAAATATACCCTCCTCATGATCTTACCGTGTCCACAAGCCAATCATATTTCCTGCATATCTCTCTGGCAATTAAGGGATCACTGCACAGCATGGCGAGCTAAACATGCCAGCCATTGTTTAAACCTCTGTTCATTTCGCGAACGAAGAGCAGCTTTATGCAGATAAATGAACATTACAAACATTAAACAAACATTCAGAAGATGAAGCTGTTTGAAAACAAATCTGGATTCGTTTAGTTTATTAAAAAACTCATTTGCAAGATAACAACACATCCATGTTTTGTCGATATGCAGAGGAATCAAGGTGTATTCTAGTACTTACATTTATGCATTTGGCAGATGCCTTTACCCAAAGCAATTTACAGTGCAAGGTATACAAAGGTATATCAATACATTTTCCCTGGGAATCAAACCCACAACCTTTGTGCTGCCAACACAAAGCTCTATTAGTTGTTACAGGAACAATTGGTAGTGCATTGGTAGATCTGGGATGGTAATTTAAAGTTTAAACATTGCAAGGGCTGTTTCAGGATCACCACCATACCCTTAAGCAAAACTATCATTGTCACTGAACATTGCAATGTTTATTAATAATCTGATTACATAATCCCAGATCGCACCTGAATAAAGATTTATATTCTATAAATTAGTCCGAATAAAATGTAAAACTATATTTGTCCTGTTTTTAAAGGAAAACATCAGTGATGCTTGGCTGATACTCACTGTCATAAAGCTACAGTGTTTTGGGTGGTTGTCAAGGTATAGCTTTATGGATGCCAAGCAGTTCTGGTTGGTTGCTGGTTGGCCAAATTTATGAGTGTCTTAGTTATGATATATTCTTGTCTCTTGATAAAAAAGTATCAAGAGGTTTTATTCATTTATTTTTGTTTGTTTTATTGCTTGCCAAACAGAATTCCTAAATCTGTTCATTTAGTAATATTACACCCTTCTTAACCTGATTTAGGATATGGATTCTGTCTCTCCAAATGTCTTGTCTATTGCAGTTTAAGGCACATTCTACTTAAAGTTTATTGAAGTACGACACAAAAGCCCATTCAGCTATGCAAGGAATTTTAGGCATGACATACTAAACATTCTCTAATGAATGACCTGCTTGTCCTACTCTTAAATTAATTTTATATCTTGGATTAAACATAAAACCAACATAACCAATGTTCTTTCAGGTTAATTTATTCTAGACCGACAGAATCACTTACACTGCGAGACCACCAGGACAGCCCATTATGGCCAGACCGTGTTCCCTGGGGAAATGCTTTAGTTAAATCTCAGGAAGGACACATTCTGTGCTGCTATGTTTGTGGACATTTCTGCTCAGTTTCCTCTGCCCTGGCAGTTTATGAAAATCTTTTAGTACAATGGTGTTAAATTCTGCCTTAAAGCCTCCTGACTGAGTACAAAGACTCATGTTGTAAAAAGACATATTTAGTAGTGAACAGTGAGGTACTGGCCACCTCATTCTGTAAACCGAGTCTGTTTTTTTAAACTAACCCTCATAGCTGCGTTCTCAAACGCAAAGTTGACTGTAAAGAATTTTGGTGCCAAATGGTACAATATACTTAGGCTTACAATGCTTTACAACACTTTACTGATGGTTTTAGGCATAGCACACTCATAATGCAAAAAACATGAGACTCAATCAGACTGCTACAAAACTTTTCGAGGTGTACATTTTTAGTTAAATTAATTTTATTTTAAGTTTAACAGGTTAGTGAATTATCTTTCACTGTATACTCTGCACTTCTTTCTGTTTGTTGATTAATTCTTTACACAGACTATACAAAACAATTTTATTGTAATTTTGTGCAATTGTGGAGACTAGATCATTTCAATTGTCCCCCACAAGTCTATAATTGTAGTTTGATAACATCTAAATGGCACCTAAATAGAAAAGAAACTGTAAATGGCTTTACATCTCAGTCAGACAGTCTATTTTTTGGGCGGTTCTTAGCCAATGTCAGCTTGCAGAGAGAGTGTACCAGACTTTATGCCAATATCCAAAATCTTATTTGAACTGATCTCATTGTTAAAAAAAATAAAGCAGTAATTGATCTTTTGACTCATTTTACATTCTGAAAAACAAAGATTTATGAAAGAACCTCAATTTATTTTAACAGTTTTTAAGAATTGTATGATATTAAAAAAAAATACAACTAGCACTTTAACAAGTTTGAATACCTCACAACTACAAAGTCCAAGCAGACCAAAATCACAATAAAATACACATCGTGTCTTTGCCTATCTCATAACCAACTTACAGATAAGTAAACAAGTGAACTTTCAGAACATGAAAGCATTCAGAACATCTGAGCTGGTCCAGTCAGTCCAGGGTACCTACACAAGAGTAATAGAAATTTAAATACACAATTTTAAGAAACATTACCACCATAAGCTACTCTAACACTACTACTTTAAAATGGGTTACTTTCCATTAATGGGTCAAATGTTCCATTACCAGAGATCAGAAATGATGGAGCAAAAATGAAAACTGAAGAAACTAAATTTTTAGTTTAGTATTTTTTAGCTCTTAGTTGTTTTGAATGAAATTAGTTGTTTTTAATGAAAGCATGTATATTAATTCAAGCACCTGTACATTTCCTTAATTTCACGGTGTTCATGTTTTTTTCATCCAAAATCTGTTGATGTAGATATAGCTGATTAAACTTGTATAGCTATATATTCTATATACTGGATGCGTATGCGTATGTATGCGTTTTATTTAGCTAAATAACTCGTTTGACTTATTGTTTTTCAGTGTTTCAAAATCATGTGGCTCAATCTATATCAAACTATGATTGGCTCAATTCTTTTAACATTGTTTCTGTGTTGTCTTTATATTGAGACAGAGAAATTTCAGGGAAGTGAGATTTCTACAGTTTTAAATGAAGTGTGGAAATTTTACGAGATAATAAAATACCTAGAAAGTCTGTGTATTCTCATAATATCGAACACAGTTCTTGGAAGTCTGAAGTGAAGGAAAGAAATAATGGCAATTTTAAAGGGCAATAAAACTCCCTGCTGCACTTTTACACTGTTGCCAGCAGAAAATACCCTTAAATCATGATTTGCTTACCTTCCAAAAATGCAAATTCATCTACTGCTTCAATAGCATTGTCTGCCAAAAAGAAAAACACCAGCCATTACAGTATCAACCTCGCCAATGTTTTTAGTTAAAATAGTATTTAAACTAGTTTCAAATGTGATATTTCCACTCACCCAAATCTTTTCGTTGAAGGGTTTTTCTCTTCCCCTGCTGTGCGTAAACAAGAGCATCTTTTGCGATCATTTCCACGAAAAGCTCCTGAAGGCAAAAAGATCTAATGTTATCTTATTAACCAGGCAAAAACAGGACTTTCAAGAGCTACAGAATTCTAGACGCATAAACAGGAAATCAGGAAATCTAGAAACACAACACTTATAATCACAATACAAAATTAAGCAATTAGTTTAAAAACACCAACATGTGATATCTAAATCAAGAGGGCTACGAGAGGGATGGACCATATTTATTTGGTAACCCAGGGTTTTCCTGCTTAGAGAATTTGTAGGCAGTTTTGCCTGTATATTCCTGAAAAACACAAACAAGTGGTGGATTTTCATTTGTTTACACTAGATGGATTGTCATTTGTAAGTATTATAATCAGCACAGCATTAGCGCTGCCAAACTTAGAGGAAGAACAGAGCAGCAATTTTGAGCCCAATTCCCAATTTTGATGGAATTTCATCCTAACAGCCTCTATATTCCATGGCTGTCCAGATGAATATAATTTCTTTTGCATCCAAGTACACTCAATTTCTAAGTTTTTCTAAATTAATGTGGCATCTCATTAGTGTAATGTTTTCAGCTTTGCAGTTATGGATTGTGGAATCATTGATTACTTTACAAAGCAAGTTTGTGAGCAGGAGAATCATGAGGCCGTGTGAAACAGTGCAGACATCATCTGCTTATCACAGCACTGCACTGAAAATTCACCAGCACCCAGGCTAAATTTCAGACCGCTTAAACAGGATTTTTATTATTTTAATGCAATATTGCTGCGGGGGAAGCAATAGAAGCCCCTCCCCACAGGCTCTCACCTCTGTTCTTCAAAAGTAACTGACACGAGAGATCAGTGGCCATTTTGGCCAAAAAAATACTTTACTGACAGCAACAAAATGTGTTCCACACAGTGTTAAAAATCAAAATTTTCTTAAACATAAAAATGTCCTCGTTGACAGAGTGAAAATGCAATGTGTTCAGTAATGTACGAGTTGTGAAGTAATAATTCTTTTGAACCAATTAGTTTTAATGAATTGTTGAAACAACTGATAAGTTACCAGTCTAAATCAACTAAGTCACAGTGAATCAGTCAGTTAGTGATCCACAGAACATAAGACTGGTATAGCAAAATTTAGCCTGAACAATCCAGATTATTGATAGATTGTTTATAATTACTTACAAATGTATTCAATTTTGATTAGTGATGCTATTAAAAAAATCAATAATGAAAGCTATAGATGCTGGTTTAATTCAATTGGTTAGAACAGACTTAACACAACACAGACATTTTAACACAATTAATTAAAATGTGAAATAACAGGATTTTGTATAAGCGTTTCATGTGATATAAATGATTTCTATTTGAGGTAGGTTTCTTCACGCATCTCTGTGGAGACAGTTCCTCTAAATTTAGTGTCTTTTGTTTGTTTGTTTGTTTCTTTACACAGACTTAAAGATGGTGACATCAGATGTGGAAAACCGACTGTTGTCAGGCTCCTTGTGCATACAAACATCTCACTGGATTACAACAACTAATGGCAAAATTAATATTTGGAAATGTAAACGAATATTTTCACCTGTAACACTACAGCAAAATATATAAATAACTTTTAGCGGGAAAATACCAGTGTGCCTTGGACTTTTGCATAGTACTTTATGTGTGTATGTATGTGTACATATGTACACACACTACTATTTACTGTTATTCATTTCAACTATGGTTCCTTGTGCTGTGCCCATGCTTAGGCACTGATCAGTTCACAAGGGAAACATAAGCTTAGTGGGGGTGTTATTTTTGCCATGAACAACAACATGAATGTCAATAAAATGTCACTAAATGTTTTGCTATAGTTCTTCAGATAAAACCAACCATCAACAAACCATCTAAATGTTGTTTGATAAACCAGTAACACGACACACTCTTTGAAGCAGACATATCAAACTGCACACAATCTTTATATTAATTTATTCATGCTTTTAAATTTTAAACTAGGTCAGAATGACTGCAATATTTTCCTCAGGGGTAATGTGATGCACAATATCTGTTGTTTTTGGTTTTGTGAATAAAACCAAATGTTTAAGTGTTCATCTAGGAACCAGTAACAAGACATGCTTTAAAGACAGAAGTGCGTCTTTATTTTACATTAACTGATGTATTTGTTTACATTTCAATATAATTTGTTGTGTTATAGTTCTATGAATAAAACCAACGTCAAAATCTTTATCTAAGAACCAGTAATAGAAACATTAAAATGTTCTTCTTCACCTATTTTGTAAATCATGTAGCTTTCCTGTAGCTCAGTGGTTAGAGCATGGCGTTAACAACGSCAAGGTCATGGGTTCGATCCCAGGGATTGCACATACTCAATGTATAGTGATCAATGTGTAGTATACTGCAATGTAAGTCACTTTGGATAAAAGCGTCTGCCAAATGCCTAAATGTAAATGTATTTGTAGGTCCTTATCCTTCATTATTATATTATAAGATCTAGGAGTATGTTTCTTATCATTATTTACATAATTGTATTATAAATCATTAATAAACTTTTGACTTGATTTCCTAGGCTGATTCTCTGACAAATGTCAAACGTCAAATATTTAACTATATAATTTTAAGCCAGAAAAAGTCCTGTAACCAATGTTAAAATGGAACCTTATTGTAAAGTGTTAGCATTTTTAAGTACTGTAGTAGGTTCAAGTACTGCACACATGCTATCAATATTATAAAGTATGTGACTCAGATCTGAAATGAAAATTTGTGTGAGAGAGAGAGCACTGCGAACTCTAGATCTGAATTTAGCCTGATTCTTACCGTGGCTTTGGCTATGATAAACACGGATTCCTGACTCGCCAGACTCACATCTGGATCGGCTTTCATCAGGGCCTTGATGCGTGACAGGGGTAACTTGGCGAGCCGGTGCTGCTGTGCGCCAGCGGCGGGCCCACTTTGCGCATTCCCCCCGTCCTCCTCCGGCTCGGCGGCCCGGGGCTCATCTTCGGCTCCGCTACGCTCCGGATCACACTCCGTGGGAACTGCGGCCGCAGTCGCCGCCATTGACCCACGCGGCACAGGAGGTGCAGCGGGTTCGAACTCGCGATTTTCGAAAGCACGCGCTCGTAAAGCGAAAGCGGCGTATCTGTTTCTCTCCCGCCAAATCTGATTGTAAACACAAGCTTGAGGGGAAGTACACGGAACAGACGTCACAGTGTGACGTCACGTTAGCGGCTCAACTCATTCCGTTCTGTAAAGGTCAGATAAAGTCCGTTAACGAGTGGCACCGACACGGCGTTTTATTTTAGGGAACATTGCTTTTTAAATAGTAACAGATGACAAGTTATTGCCTGTGTTTAGTTAATGGATACAGAAAAGAAATGTGGACTGGAATAAATGAAATGATCAAATAAAATAAACTAAAGTGGTCTACAACTATTAACTAAATGTGTAATGCGTAAATAATAATAATCCATGGCTGCTCACAGTGCGATACACTTTACTCAAGAATTCATGCAAAGCAGAGGACTACTGTATAGGATCGCTAATTTGATTGTGTCAGACCAACTAATCTTTTATTTCAATATTATCTTAATGTTAAATTAACCACAGTTAACTTATCTTTTAATGTAATGCACATATGACTACACATTAACGATGGTTGAATTAAAGACTTAATATAATAACTGTAATATAAGCAGCATTTATTATGTAAATAGTTCAGTATGTTATTACAGGTGAGGCTTAACCTGGTTCATATCTCTTTTCATTAATTTTATCATTCCATATCCATAATTTTTTTAAAAAAGGTCCTAGATCTTTAAATAGTGTAATACCAAAATTACCATGTTATTCATTCATGCTTTATTGGTGATGGTACCATGGTAATATTAACGTGTTAACTATGTTGTCATGCAATATGGGGTAACTGTTCGCAATAGGAATATGTTTTAAACAACCGTTCATAGGTTTGTCAGCAATATTTAAACAATAAAACAATTTTTAACTAACCACAAATGACAGGCATTTGTGAAATTGTGACATTTCAAAATCTTACAGAAATATAGCTTTGCAACAAATTCCAACAGTGACAACTAGCCCCAGCCTCCTCCATCACAGTACCACCTGTTACCATCACTGTTTGAGTCCATTTACACAGCATGTTCACAGCTTTATTGAGGTGTATTGGAGTTTGGGTATTCTTACCATCTAATTAGATTAAGCACTGTTGACCGTTGGGATTTACAGACAGTGTAGCATGAGATGCTGTTCGGTCTGCATTCATTCATACAGACACCAGCATGAAGGATCCTCAACTAACAGGTAAAACTTACAACACCTTTTTATGGACTATTGTATTTAACACATCAGCTCATGAAGGGATCCACTTCTTTAACCAGACAGCAGGGAGATCAAGTTATGTTATTATACAAAGAAACATGCATTGACTTTTAATGTTTGTATTGAAACATGTAATATCTTGCTGTTTTAATTATTTCAGGCTGTGTAAGGCATTTTTACTGAAGTGTACAGTTAATGTACAGTACAGCTGTTAGAACATGTTGGATAGAATGTGAACAACAGACAGTTTTTACCATGATGGTCTACTAATTGTAATCACTTTTTGTGATCTGTTATGGTGTATGAATTTGTTCATTGAAGTATTAAATGTTGGTTTTCATGCAGTGTTGCTTGTAGACATTGGCTTATTAAATATGCTTTTTGTTGAAAAGTATTTTTTATTAAGAAAAGTAATCGTAGTGTTTTAAGAGGTATTTATATCACAGATTTTATATTATTAGTTATCACAAAGATTGCATAAAAGTAATTACACCTTATTCACTCAAACCTAATTATAGTTTCAATGAGAGCAGTATCTTTAGTGTTACTGACGTTAAAAGTAGTTCAAATTCAAATTCACATTCAAATTTTATTTGTCATATACAAGATCATACACAGTACGACATGCAGTGAAATGCTTTATTCGACTGTCTTACAGAAAGAAAAAGTAAAAGTAAAAATTTTAAGTTTAAGAAATTAAAGATTTAAAGTAAAATAAAGATATATGTAAAAATGTAAAGATTTAAAGTAAATACATACAATGTATGTATATAAATATAATTATATATGTAAAAGTGTATATGAAAAAAACACAGTGCAGGTAGTGCAAAGTTGTATGTGCAATATCGGCTGAGGTAGAGTGATTGTGTTGTGTGGGGATATGTCCAGAAGTCCAGATCCTAAGTGTTCTGGTTNAGGGCCCGAATGGCCTGCGGGAAGAAGCTCCTCCTCAGTGTTCGCCTTCAGAGAACGGAAACGTTTCCCTGACCGCAACAGAGAGAAGAATCCATTGTTGGAATGGCTGAGGTCCTTCATAATCTTCCTGGCTTTGGTC